>CAJNJA010019602.1:0-10183 GCA_905231915.1 Symbiodinium necroappetens
CACCACCACCACCACCACCACCACCACCACCACCACCACCACGGCGACGACGACGACGACGACGACGACTACTACTACTACTACTACTGCTACTACTGCTACTACTACTATTCCTCCTCCTGCTGCTGCCTGCTGACTAGTGCCACCAACTCTGTGGCACTGTGACCGTCATCATCTGCGGTGCGTGTTCCCGTTCCAGAAAGGGAATGCAAATAGATTCTTCTTCTTTTGGGTCGAGGGGTGCCAGGATTCAATATCGGCTATCTCAAACTCTCCACTGTAGGCTGCCCTGCTTCTGGCACCAAGATTGCTGCCAGATACCTGTGTTTGCATCTTGGTCTTCGCCTCTTGTGTGTTCGGGCCTTCAGTAGTGCCAATTGCAAGGGACATTTTGGTTTGGGGTTTCGGCCCTTGGGTTGCCATCGAAGCATCCTACGTACCATGGCACGCAGATTTATGTTCGGCTCTCCAATTTTATGGTGCCCAAACACAACACGCAATCTCCGAGATCCAGACCATCAGACGAAAGCCAGAGCTATCAAGTCTGTATTTAAGATTGAAATCTTGAAGTTCTGCTCAGAGGAAGAATCATGTCGATGTTGGCTATTGCTAGCCCCCTGGCAGCCCCGTCCTTGAATTGGGCTCCGTGATGCGCGTCCGCTGAGTCGTGCGGGCAGGTTCTGGTGGAGTCAGACGGCTGCCTCAGGGGCACAGGTTCAACTAGGTAGCGATATGCAATGACACGGCATGACATCCTGAAGGATATGCAATCACCTCTGCTTTTCTGCAGTGTAGGAGATTGGCCAGGCGTGCTGCGGGTGGCAGCAATGCTTCGCTGGTGTGCCTGTACTAAGCGGGAGCCTCAGTGGAATAACTCGGACGATGAGAAGACCCTTCCCCAGACTTCGAGAGCCCCCGTAGAGTTCAACCTGAGATTCGAGCTTGCAGCTGCGCGAAGTGCCTTCACTTCATCCGCGGAAACCTGGGTTTCCAGAACAACGGTGAATCTCTTCGCATGATACCTCTGCGGAATCGACTCTTCCGCTGCGAAAGCATCCAAATAGTTTGCGGACAGGCTGCGTCAGGCAACATTTTACGATGGCCGAGCTGAAATGCTCGGCGCTGGACAACCCGGCTTGATCAGCTGCGATGTGGTTTGCAGTGCATGGTTCAGAAGAGGAGTCGCTAGAATGTGCGCACAAAACGCTCGAACGTTGCATCACTGCTTTTTGACACTCCCCAAGCTTCTAGCATCGAGGGCGAGTCAAGAGGAGGACGATGAGACTGGTGATGCTACACCATGCGGTGAAACGACGAACAACAGGGATGCGACGGCTACCGGCAAGTCCTTCAAGTGTATTTAGGGGTTTTACAGGCTGTCTTCTTCGTTGCAAAGACACATTTCTTGAGACCTTTGTGCAAATTTGCACGGAGGGTGCGATCGAAAACACTCGGACAAATTTCCCGGAATAAGCTCAATGCGATGGACGGCTGTCGTAGGTTTACTGAGATCGTGCAAATCTGCTGTCCGTGCGATGGCCGATCTGAATGCGGCAAGACGAACTGCTTAACAGACAATGACAGACCACACATGCAAGGCTTCTAAAAGTCAGCAGTGTTCCACTGCAGTTGCCCCAGACTAGCCTTTGAACCAAACTTCTCCATCGCTCCAACATATAATCGTCTCGTTTCCATTCTTGGAGACCACCTTGGCTCTGCAGGGAGTACAAGAACAGTATACTGACGGCATAAAGCAGCAGCGGACACGAGACGACGACGACGACGACGAGACAACAAACAACAGAACAGAGGCGACGACGAGGACGACGACGACGACGACGATGACGACGACGACGCGACGACAACAACAACAACAACACGAAAAACACCGCAAAAACGACAAATTCTCCTTCATCGGTGGAGACGCAATTTTCATGCAACAGCAACGCGAAAACGACAAATTATCCTTCTTTGCTGCTGGAAATGCAATTTTCATGCAACAACAACCCGAAAAACAACGCGAAAACGACAAATTCTCCTGCTTTGCTAGAGACGCAATATTCACGCAACAACAGTGCGGAAAACAACGCGAAAACGACTAAATATCCTTCTTTGCTGGAGACGCAATTTTCATTTGGATGAAAGCAAAGGACACGTATTTCGATTGTGTCAGCCGTCGCAAATCCTCAAACGAGGCTATTCTTCGATTTGGCCTGACTAAAAGCAAAGGACATGTATTTCGACCGTTTCAGCACCTGCAAACCCTGAAATGAAGCGCCTTTGCTTTTACTTTGCTTTCTTTCTGAAGTCCTTGGTTACCAAAAATCTCGTTTCCCGGTGGGGACACGGGCCATATTGGCGCGCATGGGACTGGGCCCGCAGGCTTCCCCAGTGAGTAAGGAATCTGCCTGACCGACCACTCAGCTACAGCTGACTTGTCTAGCATGCGGCTTCAGCTATCGAGCAGCTGCCTCGATTGTGTGGATTGCAAACAAGGGACTTGTCAGACATAAAATCGTTTTTCCCCCCGGGGCAGCGGCAGGCAGGGGTCGGGGTGGGGCAAAGGCAAAAACAAAACAGTGTTATTATTGCTACTACGACTACTAGGACTACTACTTCTACTACTACCAGTAGTAGTAGTACTACTACTACTACTACTACTACTACTAAACCACTGCTGATGCTACTGCTACTGCTACTGCTACTGCTACTGCTACTGCTACTGCTACTGCTACTGCTACTGCTACTGCTACTGCTACTGCTGCTGCTACGGCTCCACTGCCAATACCTGCTACTGCTATCTGCTATCTGCTACTGCTACTGCTACCGCTACTATCTGCTACAGTTACTGCTACTGCTACCGCTACTATCTGCTACTGCTACTGCTCCTACAACTGCTACAGCTACTGCTGCTGCTACTGAGCTGCTAAGCTACTTCCACTGCTACTGCTCCTGCTGCTGCTGTTCTGCTGCTACTGCTGCTGCTACTGCTGCTGCTCCTGCAGCTGCTGCAGCGACTAAACATGAAGATTCATGAAGGTCCCCATCGTTACCACCATCATAGCACCAGAACACGTAGTGCTTCGAAACAGTGGCAAGCACGGTGATGCCGACCTTCCACTCAGCAGTGATGCCAAGCGTCTCCACTGTGGGTCTTGCCTTCGAGAAATATACTTACCCGGAAAGAGTCCACCTGCAATCGAAGCTGTAAGTGGATGATGCGCTCCAGGCAACACGGCAGGCTCACGGGTCCTGGCCTCTTTCAGCTCGCATGGATCGTGGTTGAATCCAGGAACCCAGTTCATCTTCTCCTCCTGAGCGTTCCAGTGCCATACTGACCTCTTGTGCCGTCGAAAGGCAGAATGACCGAGCCTTGATGTTGCCCAAGAAGACATTATCTCCTTTCCGAAACCAGGGGCCATCGAGAACACCTCCCATGAACTGAGCCTTGGTGCGGTGGTCTTATGCGCGACGATCAATAAGTGAAGCAACAGAGTGATCTCGAGAAGGGGAGGATCTGTGCAGACGTGTGGTAAGCATGCCGCGTGTTACGGGAAGGGGACAATCTGCCCATACGTCTGGTAAGCATGCCACGCGGGTTCGGACGCCGACAGACGGACTGGCGTCTGTCCGCGACGGGCGAACAAAATCTGGCCTGCTCGAATCGTGCTTTCAATTGACAGATTTGTGTGGTGAAATGTGGTGAAAGTGGACCACCGATGGACTAGCGGGGCATTAGCACGCGTTGGAGGAGTGCGAGCTGCGGCCGGCAAGGGACTTGGAGAATCAGACGCAGAAAAGGTCGGTATCATGCGAGTGAAGTAAACCAGTGGAGACAGAAGACGGAAAAGCTGTAACAGTCCGCTCTCCAATCCAGGTGCGCTGCCTTTGCGGCTTTGACCTGGTCGGCCAGCACTGGGACCTTCGGAGCTCAGCGCTGCTGTACCTCGTGCCTTCATGTTTCGGCTATCTTTGTTACCAAGTCGCAGAGGTAACGTCAATGTTGGCAGATTTAGAGGACTCATCGTCCTCGCATTTGCAAATGCCTTGGCCCATGACGACCTCAGAACAAGATCTGATGCGAAGCTCTCGACTTTGCATTAGACAAGAGAGCAAGATTTGTACATGTGGCAACGTTTTTCTTCGTTTCGTGTCCAAGCGTCTACTGCAGGGCTCTCCTGCCTGTGTAGTGACATTCTTGCTCTTCTTAGTGCATGACCTGTTCTCCGAACGGTTATTCTTCCTGCTTGTTATTGCTGCGGTTGCTGCCAGCACCCCTGCCACTGGTACTTGTTGCTTGGGCAGTTGCTGTTGCGTGTGGTCGCTGTTGTTACCGTTACTCCTGGCTAAGGAAGAAACTGACGATGTCTGATCGCGCACCAATGTCGCAGGGGTCACTTTTATTATTCTGCCTCTAGCATGTACTGAGTAATGCGAAAGCCTTCCCTGAATGTGTCGGCACGACGTATGTGAACGCCGTCAACTCCCTTGCTACTTCATGTGGCTGATGCACTTCCGCAGATTTATGAAGTGCTGCAGTGCCGGGAAGCAACCGCTTTTAATACTGGCTGAGCTTCGAGCTTTTCGTCGCAGGCTACGAAATAAGCAAAAATCAAGCTCGAAGCGGCACTCTTCTACACTGCATTCATCATGGCCTTGAGCCGGCAACTATGCCAGATCCAGGAATCGATCAACCGTTGTTATGCAGCCTGAGTCGGGTTGCGCAGCGAAGACACACTGCCCCAACCAGATTTGACTCCCCCATCGCTCGTGCTAAAAATGTCTGTACACTGGTCGCAACGTTTCCTGTCCCTTTAAGACAGGAGAGCTGAACTGCTCATCTACCCAGCAGTTACCAACCGGACCCCTGACTACCATCAAAGCTCTCATGGCCATCAGAGTCCTGCGAAGAACTTCGCGCTCAAAAATTGGATGCCAGAACCAGAACTGACACTAATGAAACAAAGGGCAAACAGCTGCAACGTGATCAGATGGAGTCCTCCAGTACCTCCAGTATGCCCTCTTCCTCCTCCTCTTCCTCTTCTACCTCCACGGCCTGCACTGGCGGCTCCTCCGCTTGCTCTGCCTGTGGCAAGTCCTTGGTTGGTGTGAGCTGGGGCACCCGAAAAGCTGAAGAGGCCGTAGGAGTTGGACCGGTGCGCTCGCCACGTCGGCCTTTCTTGCCTGCCACAGGGCTTTGAAGCCTCGTTGTTTACTCGAGCTCGAAGCTGGCCTGGACGCGGGCTTGGATGGCTGCCTGAAGCCTTCATGTAGTCACGGCAAACTCTGTGTGCATGCAAAACAACACATGCAACTGAGATTCCTGTCGCCCACACTTGCCGGTTGCCTCGGATGGGATGTACAAGCAGATTTCTGTCGCTCCAAAAGCGGTCCAAGCGAATGTTTGAGATCCTGCAGAGCTGCGGCGGCTCCACAGGACTGGATGCACTTGGCTGCGAAGGCTCTGCCTGCAAACCCAGCTTTGTTGAGTTGCCATTGATCTAGGCTGGCTATGGCTGGCTTCAGCATGTTCATTCGATGCACCATCCATCTTCAGCAGATTCGGAATTCACCTTTCAACACAACTAGACTCACTAGATGCAGAGCATATCTAACGAAAGCTTTAATTGGCGTCAGAGTAAACGTGTCAGTTTTGACGTAGGACCTAGTCAATCATTCGTACGAACAAATGACAAAAGAAAAGATGATGCATCAGCGACGTCACTGCAGCATGCCACTGCCAGGGACTCTACGGATCCCTAACCCGGCTTGCATTCTGGTGCGGTGCCGGAAGTTGTGACCGACGAAAGATATTGCATGCATGGGGGCCTCTTGTTCAACGCTGAGTGATCGATGAACCTGTGCCACGCAACAGCCAGGCGAGACTTCTTGCGCCAACCCAGGGCTGCAGCACATGTCACATCCCCGTCCTGAACCGCCGGGGCATCCTCACTTCCACTCGCAGGACTTGCAGCACTTGCATCGCTCGCAAAGATTGGAAGATCCTGCAGCGAACACGCAGTTCAGGGGGCAAGACGGAAGTGTTTGGTGAGAAACCTTGGTTTGGTGTCGTCGTAATTGTGGTTGTAAGACGCAGATTTGTCGCTGTTCCTGGCATTCCGGTGCAGCCGCCGCCCCAACCCCCCCCCCCCCTCTGCCACTCCGCAGAGCTCCTTCTGGAGGAGACCACCCTTACAAATCCAGATGATTAATTATCGGAATCCAGCTTCAGAGTCGAGTCACCATGCCAGGATGCGGGATCCTAGCTTGCAGTTAGTGATAACCCAGCCCGGACAAAGCTGTCTTCTTGAAGTCTTGCGTTCTTCCGGATACTTCCAGGAGTTCCCGGGAAGGGCCCAGGCACTCTGATCCCGAAATTGCATGTGAGACGTAGCATAGAGTAGCATAGACTCCTCTCCTTTCCTCGGGATGCAACCGATGCAACCGCAAGGTTTCCCGATCGGCAGACTCGGCCAGAAGCGCCAGGGCCCCAAGCACTGGAAGGCATTGAGAAGTTCTGCTTGGACTGTGCGTGTGCAAACAGGATCAAACAGGTACGGACGATATCAGAAAACAAATTCGAAAACGGATCGGACGATATCGGGAAAACACCGGACCAAATCAGAAAACAAACACCGGAAAACGGATAGCTGAAATAAAAAAACAGACGCAGGAAAATCAGAAAACAGGGCGGACAATAGCAGAAAACATGACGGACCAGATCAGAAAATAGGGCGCTGGAAAATCAGAAAACAGGACAACCGAAAGGCAAAAAGAGCCACTGCAATGGCGTGACGGGATAGCTCGCGTGCGAATTCTCATGTTGTTGGAAACCACACTTCTGTACTAAAGCGGCGCTCTGCATTGCTCGGCTTGTGGCCAAAATCGAGGGGTTGAAAGGACCGCGGCCTTCCTTCACCTTTCGGTTTGTGGCCAAAACCGAAGGGTGAAAGGACCGCGGCCTTCCTTCACCTCTCGATTTCAGAGCAGTGAAGGGAGAGCGGCCTTCCTTCACCTCCCGATGTAGGGGTGAAAGGAGCGCGGTGGCCAAAGTTGAGGGGTGAAAGGAGCGCGGCCTTCCTTCACCTCCCGGTTTGTGGGCAAAAAAGAGGGGTGGTTGCGCCCATTTTTTCCTGATGTTCACTCTCCTGTTTTCTGATTTTGTTCGTGTTGTTCTCCGATTCTGGTCTGTTTTCGTCTGTGCTGTTTTCTGATTCGGGCTGTGTGATTCTGTCCGGCTGTTTTCCGACATCGCCCTCTTTAGTTTCCGAACTTGTTTTCCTGATTTCGCCCGGTGTTTTGAGACATCCTCTTCACGCGTGCGCAAACCTCAGAATGGCCTCTTCGAACTCGCTCTGCAGAGGGCTTCCGATCTCTTCCTGGCATTGCATTGCATTGACAGTTGGTGCATCTTGACAGCCAACTTGTCGATATGGGTACCCGCAACGACCATGCACACAAAACTGACATCCGCAATCAATCAGTGGTTTGGGTGAGTTCCTGTCTACTCCCGGTAGGGTGAGACTGGCGCTTGTAGCTGTGGTGCCTTTGTGTGGCCATGCACTGCATTCCGATGCATCGCTTGGTTGCTGCAGCAGCATGCACACCGCACACCGTAGATACTTGTGAGCAAACGACAAGCCTGACGACGTGCGCTCGGCAAATGAGCTACTAAGCGAGTGCACGTCGTCGGCAGACCTCGCCTCGCAGAACTGAATCTTCAAGCTCTCAGGACTCTTTGCGGGCAATCAGCAGGCATCTGTGCAGCCTCCTTCCACTCAAACCGACACGCTGTGACTGTCCAGGAAAGGTCTCTTAAAGATCTTCTAGTTGGATGCTGTGATCGTGGCCTTGATGCTACACTGCCGGCGTTGTCTAGTCCAGAGCGGAGTTTCGGACAGAAGCAGGCAGCAAGACTGCGCTGTCGCTAGCTGCCGCTAGCTGGCACACGGCACCGGCGCGCGTGGCATCATATTTCGGCATGCGCAAGATCAGCTGTTGATGGGTGTTAACCTGGACATTGTGCTCTGGTACCTTTTTATGCAGGCAAACAAAAGTAGCAGCAAAACGTCCGGGTTACCACTGATCAACAGTTGTTTTTTTGGGCTAGCTGGGCCGGCGCGGCTCCCGTCCCAGCAAAATGGTATCACGGCGGTCCGAAGCGAGCACGTCCGTCCGACTTCGCGTAAGATGCAGGGGCCACTTACTGTGACATGCCAGCGTGGAGAAAGCATTGTAATTGTTCCGGCCTCATCGGCGGGGTTGTGCGCCGTGCCCTCGCTGGGTGCCCGTCCTGCCTGTGCAGTGCAATGGGTCCGACTCCGACCCGTCTCCACACGAGGAAAAAGCAAACATGGGCAGAGCCCGCAGAGGAAAAAACTCTGCTCACGCCCCGATGACGCTTTCTTTCATCCCACACGTCCCAAGTCCCACAAATCCTGACCTGCAATGCGCCTTTCTGATCCATTCGGATAGCTTCCGCTCTAATGATCTGCCTGATCTCCCGTTGCCTGCGTGGCAGCGATCTGAGCTGTCGGAGCCTGGTCACGAGATGCCCAAAGTGAAAGCTGGTGAGACGTTCATGAGCCAGATGCCTCTTCCATTTCCCGGGGGCTATCGGGGCCGTCCTTGCGGATCATGAACGAGCTTGGTCAGTCAGCGCAGATCTGGCTACGGCTACACCTCTTTGAACCCTCGCAGCTTGACTCCAAAGCCACATTCCTGTCTCCACATCTTCTCCAAGCTGGGTGGGGCCATGCAGCATGTTATGCCATGCACGGATGGACCTCGGTGACGCTGTCTGCGCTTCTGATGTCTACCTGACTGGCAGCGCATGCTAAGCCAAAGAATGCCGCAGACATCGTCGTGTACTTCAGTGGCCCCGACCCCCACTCTTGACAATGCAACGGATATATGGCGGTTGCAGTCTGGCATGCTGCGCATCGTGTTTCATACAGTGCGGTGCGGCCTGTTGGATCGCATCTTCACCCGATGCATCGCTTCGTGCCTCCAGCAATTCAGGACAGTGCAGGAGCCCGCCCCATTTGCAAGGCCGGAAGCCTCACTGACCCGAGCGTTGTCATCGGCAACGTCCTGCACCTCGCATAATCTAAGACAAATTGCGTTGCCACGCCGTCACTGTGTCTGAGCTGACGCCAGCACTCGCAGACATGAAGACTCGGCTCTTCCAGCCTCATCGGCAGACTCCGGCTCCGCACCCTCGCTGGGTGTGCGTCTAGCCTGTGCACCGAAGTGCGACAAACCGTCTTCAAACCACGATGAGGTTCGTGAGCTTGCGAGTCCGAGCGACCCTCCAAGTCAGCAACGCTTCATCCCCGACATTCACTAACAGTAACTATGCCTGCACTTCATGACCCAAGCCCCACAGATCATATTTGCCTTCATAACAACGGGGTTCCCTAAGCCTCAACCAATACTGAGGCTTTGACATCTAGCCCACCGATTCACTCTACTACGTTGGTAAGGACTCCACGTGCGACACATCACCCGGTAAGGGCGAGTGTTAGCTTCAGATACACTGCCGCCCCGTGTTGTGAATTTGCCTCGACAGCACAGTGCCAGGGCTTCAAGATGTTGGTGCTGGGATTGGGATGCTCTCCAAGATCTTCGAAGGACGTGCAAACTCCAACACTCACTTTGCAACGACTCTGCGGTGCCTTCAGGTAGCTGTGTTTAACTTCGCAAGTCTGCTACAGTTTGTTACTTTGCAGTTTGCCTCACAGCCCCTTCTTGCAGTACGTTGGGCATACTGCTGGGATGTGCAATTGCGGTGTAGGTTTTATCGTTGCCCCTCGCACAACGGGATGTTGCGAGCGGCTGCCTACAAACCATTTACGCCGCACCCAGTCTACAAGACACGCGGCCAAAACCTGCCCGAAAGACGTTGTGACAGCTGACAGAGGGATGTGGGGATGCAGGGCGCCTTGCTGATCCATTCGGGTAGCTTCCGCTCTAACGATGTGCCTGATCTCCCGTTGCCTGCGTGGCAGCGATCTGAGCTGTGGGAGCCTGGTCACGCCCAAAGTGAAAGCTGGTGAGACGTTCATGAGCCAGATGCCTCTTCCATTTCCCGGGGGCTATCGGGGCCGTCCTTGCGGATCATGAACGAGCTTGGTCAGTCAGCGCTGATCTGGCTATGGCTACACCTCTTTGAACCCTCGCA
>CAJNJA010019603.1:0-10182 GCA_905231915.1 Symbiodinium necroappetens
GAGAGAAGTTAACGTAGGGTTTTGGGATCAGGACTTCGGGCTGGAACCCTAAACCCTTTAGGGTTCGGGTTTAGGGTTTAGGGTTTAGGGTTTAGGGTTTAGGGTTTAGGGTCTCAGACCTCCGAGAGCCTCCGCTTTCATTTTCGCTTCAAAAGGCGGCTCGGGACCCCGGACAAGGGTTGAGGGTTCTGTCGGCGGTTTAGGGTGTACAGGGTTTAGTGTTTAGGGTGTTTAGGTTTCAGCGCCTTAGTAGTTAGTGAGTTGAGGTTTCATGTTCAACTCTTGTTCGGGCTGTGATTCGAGCGGGCCCTGGAGCTGACGGTGCGAAGCTGCTGCTTGCACTTTCATTGTCAACGGACCCTTCCATCAGGCTCAAGCAGGCTGCAGATGAGAAAGGCAACCGGGTGGTCCCGGAGCAAGATACGACCACATCCATTCCATCCACCTCTGCCTGTGCATCGGATGCTGCTCCGCACCAGGCTGATGGAGGCGCGGGTCAATCGCGGAAAACTACATTGCACCCGGTGGTGGACCCAACACCGAAGCCTATACATTGCCACAGGGCACGGTGCCTATCAGCACCAGGCAGTCGGTGTGCTGCCGGTCACCATGCGACCATCCCGGGTGCAATACATTGTGGGGCTGCAACTCGGAGCAGCCCCATGACACGCATTTCATTCCGTCCAGTGCCAGACATTTCTGCAAAGAGCATTTTCGGGCGAAGCTACAAGCTCCCGCGGTACCTGAGCACCAGAGCTCCGCCTCGGATACATGGTGGCACAACAATGGATGGGATGAAAGCTGGGATTCGAACCAGTGGGGGCCCTTTCGCTTCTGTGGAAATAGGAGTACGCAGTCTTTGCCCAAGTCTCTCTAAACCCTACACCCTAAAGCCGGTATAGCAAGGCGGTTTACCACTGGCTCGGATGTCCGGTTTGAGTCGAGGATGCCAACGAATCCTGCTTACCACGGCTAGTATTTTGCTGCTGGTTTTCTAGGTTCGGTCTGAGGGTGCATACTACGTCTATGAAGCCCTGAACCCTAAACATTGAACGCGGCTTTAGCATGCAGAGCTTTGGGCTGTCTCTGGGTTCTCCGTCCTTTTTGATGCTTGAAACCGGGCCCTGTGTTCTGCACTACGGTTGATGATATAAATCCTGCATTACCCATAATACGGAATATACCATACTTCCTATGGCTGAGGGTCCTTACTTAAGGTGATGCAGGATATACGCCCTAGACCCAAAACCCTAAACCCTAAAACCCAAAAGCCCTAAACCCTAAAACCCTATACCTAAAACCCCTTTTAGGGTCCTTAAGGTAATGCAGGATTCATATCATCAACAGTAGGGCTTACAGTCAGTCAGCTTCTGTGTTCGGCCTTGACCTTCAGGGCCCGAAGGACCTGGCAATTTAGGGTTTAGGGTTTGGGGTTTAGGGTTTGGGGTTTAGGGTAGAGGGTTTGGCGTTTAGGGGTTAGGGGTTTAGGGGTTTTGGGGTTTAGGGGTTTAGGGTTTAGGGGTTTAGGGTTTAGGGGTTAGGGTTTAGGGTTTAGGGGATGTATTTGGGTTTTGGGCAGCCGTTTCGCCGGTTCGTATTGCGGAGAGTATATGATAGTTCTGCACTTCGGCCAATCTGCTTGTTACAAACAGTAGAAGCCCCACATCGACAGGTGCTGTGGCCTCAAGAACTAGGTGAATATATATATATATGTATATATATATATACACACACATACATATATTGCAGTATGTACAGTAAGATCCTTTTCTAGTTATGAAGGCCCCTTATGTTAGCGGTTTGGGGCGACCAGTCCGTTGTGCTCGAAATACTGCCTTGAAGCCACGCTAGCTTGCATCTAGAAGGCTCACATTGCGATGTGCATGGTAGCGTCGCACGCACCGTTGAGGCTCAACCTAGGACCCAAAAAACCGCAGCTGGGTTTAGGGTTTAGGGTTTCTGTGGAGCTTATCTAGAAAAGGATGTCAGGGGGGGGGCCTTGTACCGTGAGGCTCCTGGACCCATGTAGGCTTCCAAACGTTCGCCTCCCAAAGCCTAAGCCCCTGCCCCAGAAAGCCCATGACCCACTTAGAAGCCTTATGGTAAGGCATATACAACCCTAAGCTCTAAACCTCTAAACCGTAAACCCCTAAACCCCTGAACCGTAAAACCTAGAAGCCCTAAACCCTTACACCCCTAAACCTCCAAAGAGGGCGCGGTCTCGAATTGGTGCAGGCGATGTGGACACCTCTGCGACAGAGGCAAGGGAATCCTAGTGTCTGACACAAGGGGCCTTACCTGTTTAGGGCTGAGGCTTTTTAGAGTTTAGGGTTTTTATGGCTTTTAGGGTTTCTGGGGTCGGGGGATGTTGGGGCTTGGAGGGTTTAGGGTGTTTGATTTCTTGGATTTAAAGGGCTTTTCTGGTTTAGGGTTTTCGGGTTTAGGGTTTTGGGGTTGCCTGTAGTCCAAAAACCCTTGCTTTTTCGGGTTCCTCGTCATGGTTTGCCCAATCCTTATTGACCAGGGGCCTTGTTCAGCACTACTGCAAGCTCAGGGTGGCTAAGCTGCCAAATTGGCAGCGCCATCCTTCAAGCACAAGGGGACTTTCAATCCCACTTTAAGGACAACATCCGACAAGGTATCTGGAAGAGCGGCAGTGATTTCCGGCTCAGGCGCAGTCGTGGGTACTGAGAGCTTCTTCAAAAGGGAGGCTGCTCATGGACCGTGGCGAAAGTTTGCCTCCGCTTCGATTCAATCCGTGAAACGAGCAAGGATTCTCGACGGCGACTCCTTAACATTCAGGTCACCAGACGCAAATTATTGAGGCTCCCATATTATTTCAGTACATCGCAGCAGCGACCTCGTAGATAAATGGGTAGCTGTTGCTCGTTGGTTCAATTTCGGGTGCAATTTGGGGCCCTTACACTAAATCCTAGGGGTCCAGAGGACCTAATAATCATGTACTTGGGTTACGGATGGTAGTCTTGTAGGTTAGTATTCAGAAGAGTATATATGATTCATTAGGCACTTGGACCCTTAGGGTAAATCCTAAACCCTGACAAGTTCGGCGTTTCAGGTTCGGCGATTGGGCTTGTTGCGGAGTTGGGTTTTGGAGGTGTGGGGTGTAAAGGGTTTAGGGTTTAGGGCTTAGGGGGTTTAGGGGGGTTTAGAGGTTTGGCGTGTAAAGGGCTTTGGGTTTAGGGTTTAGGGCTTAGAGGGGTTTAGAGGTTTGGGGTGTAAAGGGCTTGGCTGTGGAGGGGCAGGGAGGGATGGCGCCACAACATACTCCTTGCAGAATAGGAGAGACCCAAGCCCCCTTGCAATCATGGTACAAGTAGTGTAGTGTTGTTCAGACATACAGAGTTTTTCTTATCGACCCATCTATCTATGCATATGTTCAAGTGCCTCATCAGAGACTCGCCCGAATACTGACCTACTGCTACTATCCTAAATCCACGTACTCGAATTCTCAGGTCCTTTGGACCCTTAGGGTACGCACACGCACACACGTGCACATATTTATGTACATATCTTTCTATATATATATATACACAATATGTTTATATATACATATATATATACACACATAGAGACAGATATATATATATATAGAAATAGATGACTATATGTATGTACACAGCATCAACCGTAGGAAGCTAGTTTGGCATTACACCCCAAACCCCAATCCCCAAATGCTCGACTCGACACCCTAAACCTTACACACTACACCCCAAATTCCGAAATTGAGATCTGCCATGTCCCCAGGCTTAGTTCTCCAATACCCAACCTTTACACTTTTTGGGTTCTTATAGTTTAGTAGTAACCTGAAAGTTTGACTTTGTATTTTCGGGAAGTAAGCAAAGCCCTGATCCTGAAAGCGTGGAGGAGCTGCACCGCGTGCCTGTGCTTGACATGTCCCTCTCTTCGCCGGATTCCCAGTGCCGAGGATCTAGAAGTAGGTCCATACTGTTGATGGTAAAAATCCTGCATGACTTTAAGGACCCTAAACTATGGGGATTATGGTATATTCCTTACTCTGGGTAATGCAGGATTTATATGATCAACCGTAGCACTCATCTAAGTTATCTCTCGGTAGTATATATGGGCAAGTTGGGGGGGTTCTACTCCCTGGAACCTGTCGCAGATGAGCAAGGCCGTGTAGAAAACGAGAGTGAGGGTTCCTTTTTGGGGGCACAAGGCTTCAGACTAGACAAATCCGGGCATCAGGGCTTTGGGCTGCTGTGTTTCGGTCCCGGCCCCAATCGCAACACGTTAGGCCCTACTGGTGATGATATACAGCCTGCATTACCTTAAGGGCCCTGAATTAGGGGAATTATGGTATATTCCTTAAAATTATGGGTAATGCAGAATTTCTATCATCAACCGTAATTCTGCGCAGCTTACTGCCAGAGAGTCGGGGCAAGGGCTGCAGCTCCACCCAGACCTTGCAAAGAAACCCGTAATTAACATATACATTCAATCATAGGAGGGATCCCCAACCCTAAGTTTAGCAACCTTTATGGTTAGGATTCCGTTTGGTACGCCTTTGGTCAGCGCCAAAAACAAAGGGATGCAGAATGTGTATGACAGGTATTACGGCTTGGGCTGATGGACAACAATGCTGCACTGCATGCCCAGAATGGTAAACAATGCTATCCATTCCCTAAGGGTCCACAGCACCTAATAATCATGTCCTTGGGTTTAGGGCTGAGGGTTTAGGGTTTTGGGTTTCGGGTTTGGGGTTTAGGGTTAGGGTTTAAGATAGTAGTCTTGTAGGTTAGTATTCAGAAGAGGTTTTTATGATTATTAGGCACTTGGGCCCTTCGGAATTCCTTCGGTTCTGGCTAAGGCAGGGTTGTGTGCACTAAAGTCACACGGTTTTGGGTTTAGGGTTTAGGGTTTAGGGCAAGTCTAAAGCATGCGGTATCTTCCGTCTTATGGGGGATGTTGGACCTTGTACATGAGTAGTTCTCTAAATCAGGGTCCCTTTTAGGGTCCTGTCTATAGGGCGCCGTACTCTTTTGAGGACCGAAAATTTAAAATGGGACCTTAGTTTAGAGAACTACCCACATCAGCAGCTTAAGAAACCTATGGTGCCTGTCGGCACCACGAGACTGTCAGATGACTGCACCAGATGTGATGGTACCCTAAACCCTAGACCCCACCCTAAACCCTAAACCCCTGAACCCTAAACCCTAACTCCTAAACCTTAAGTAGGCCCCAAGCAGTATAGCTTGTCTTGAAGCCTGTGAAGCTGAAGCCTTTGAAGCCGTCGAAACGGAACTCAAGGCACGAAACCAACCCGAGCAAGTAAACTGCTTAAAGTCTTAAACCCCAAACGGCTCAAAGCTCCAAAAGCTTGATCCCTTAGTTGGGGGCGGGGGGTTCTAGAAAGAGCCTCTACTAGTAGTATAGAGTCCCAAACTAATGAGAGGTTGAGGCTTGAACCGACAAATCCACGCCGAGGGTGTCAGCGCCAAGAGGGGTTCGAGATGCGAGGTGTCGTGGAGCATTTGCTTTCCAGACCTTCCGTAAACAAATCCCTTCAATAATAGGAATTTCTACCCCAGATCATCTTAGGGGATCCGGTTCTGATTGAAGGTCTATTCCTGAATTATGGAATTTTTTTTACCCCTGAATCATCTTGGGGATCCGATAATGATTGAAGGTCTATTCCTTACCTTAAAGGATGTTTTGGAAGCTCGGGGTTGTTTTTTGGGGGGGGTTAGGGTTTAGGGTTTAGGGTTTAGGGTTTGGGGTTTGGGGTGGGGGAAAAACAAATAACCACATGCTGCGCTTCCAGTACCTCGTGCCTTGGCTCCAGCGCGCCGAGACTCACCTTCCGGTCTCCATGCTTGCTGAATGAGCAGTGGTTACGCCGCTGGAGCTACCGCAGCAGGCAGACGATGTGATTTTCGAAGTGGCTGGTATCGTGAACCCACCGCCAGCGGTGCAGCCGCCTGCCCTTCCTCGTCGCAGTTTGGAGGCACGGGGACTACGAGATCAGTGTCGACCTTGTGGGAGAGCTTACTGCCGTCGCTCCTCAGGTCTACAGCCGCACAGGCGGCAGAGGCAAGTGGTCAGAAAGCCAGAAAACACACTTTTGCATCATGGCCTGCCTCAAATGCACGGATCGGGGCGCCGATTCTGCTCCTGGGCATCCAAAGGCACACGTACCTGGGGATTGCCACGTTGGAAACCACGCGGCTTAGCTGGCGTCTGCATGGGAAGGTGGCTGCCAGGAGGGTGCCGGATTCGAGGTTTGGAGTTTCGGGGTTTAGGGTTTGGGGTTTGCGGGCTTTAGGGTTTGGGGTTTTAGGGTTTAGGGTTTGGGGGTTTTAGGGTTTAGGGTTTGGGGGTTTTAGGGTTTAGGGTTTCAGGGTTGAGGGTTTGGGCTTCAGGGTTTGGGCTTTAGGGTTGGGGGTTTAGGGTTTTAGGGTTTAGGGTTTTGGGTTTAGGGTTTCAGGGTTTAGGGTTACAGTAAGGGGGTTTTCAGACCAGGCCACCTTGAGCTTGGAGTTATGGGTTTCGGGCTGGCAGCTCCGAAGTTGATGCTCTGTAGTGGCAACATTATGGGTTGCCAGGATACTGCAGGCCCTTGAGTGCCCACGCAAACGAAGCGTGCGCAAAGCCATAACGCATGTGTATATATATATATACACTTACATATATACATATATACATACACACATACATACATACATACATACATACATACATACATGCATACATACATACATACATACATACATACATACATACATACATACATACATACATATGGGAGTCTGAACCCATACTGCTCCTTAGGGCAACTTATATACAACTAATGGTAGCACAAAACCCCCTAACCTCGATTGTCTACTGATACAGGCCTGTAGGCCCTTCTATAAAGTCCTTTCCCGCCCGGTGGCTCCAAGACATATCGTCTCTCCTCTGTGTGGCTTCAGGGCTACGGACCAGGGGGCTTAGTGAGTAGTTTTGAGGTAGAGTGATGCCTACTCTGATTGGGATTACCCTGCGCATAACTCTACTGCCAACCTAATTCAATGCCTAATTGCTTCCTAAGGCCCCTCGTCCTTTCAGCAACCTGAAAGGAATCCTCAACAAAATCCTTCCACCAGCACCCCCCATCTATTTCCTAAATACCCACTACCCATAGTCTCCATTGTAGTTCCTTTTTGTGTTTACCTTCTACGATCCTAAGTAGAAGCCACAACAAGGAACTGCAATGGAGCCTGTAGGTATTGAGGACGATTAAGGCACCGTTAAAGGGTACTTGGGCGGTGCTTCAACTTCTTAGAAGCTGAATGGCTGCAGTTTAAGCTTTTTGGGAAAATATAGACCCCTATAAACCTGAAACTGTACACTTTATGAACTCAGAAACTAAGACTTGTAACCGACTCACATCCTGAACCTCAAACCCTACAGCACCTCAAGCCCCGAACTCAAGACTCATCAACCTCATACCCGAAACCTTACACTCCTTCGGTTTAGGGTTTAGGGTTTATAATTCCTTGTGTTCTCGGGATTCTAGCTTAGGGATTAGGGCTTATGGTGTTTAGAGTGACCAAACCCCCAGCCTTGCTCGTAGACACGCGCACACAACCAAAGAAACCCAAGAGCCTTATGTGAAGGGCGTTCAGTTTTTGGACTCTACCCTGAAGTCGAAACCATGAATTCATAAACCCTCTCTGAGAGCGGTTCTAAAGCCAACCAAAAAGCACCCAACGTAGCGCAGAAACCCACGCGACCCAACACCCCAAACCAAACGCATTCGCCCCCACCACTACACCAACACCCAAACTACAAAGGACAAAAACCGAAGCCCTAGGCCCTAAACCCTAAACCCTGAACCTACACCCCAACCCAAAAAGTAAATTACAACAAACAGCACAACAAGACAAGAAGCCAGAAAACACAACTAAATCCTAAGACCCTAAACCCCAAAACCCTAAAACCCTAAACCCTAAACCCTTAAACCCTAAACCCTAAACCAAACAAAAAAAATGCACATCGCGGGAGGGGGCCGAGCTCGGGGCGCCTCTCACCCAGCAGACGAGGCCCCCGGGGTGTTGGGGATCCCATGGCTTTGGGGTTTAGGGTTTGGGGTTTAGGGTTTAGGGTTGAGAGTTTAGGGTTTAGGGTTTGGGGTACCCTTAGGCTCCTAAGTTCCTTTTTGGGAGTACCTTATAGGATTCTACATATAACCCACAAAAAGGAACTACTTAGGAGCCTATGGGTAGTTTAGGGGATATGGGATCTAACGGGATCTAGGTTTAGGGTTTAGGGGTAGTTTAGGGATGTGGGACTTCGGTTTAGGCTTTATAGGGATGAAGGGTGAAGGGCCTGCGGGTTTAAGATATAGTCCTTAACTCCTTTAGGGTTTAGGGTTCAGGGTTTAGGGTTTAGGGTTTCAGGGTTTAGGGTTTAGGGCTTTATATTGAGGGGTTTAGGGTTTAGGGTAGGGTTTAGGGTTTAGGGTTCAATATTGAGGGGTTTAGTCGGCACCACCGTCCCAACTATGGGAATTATGGTATATTCCTTATTATGGGTAATGCAGGATTTATATCATCAACCATCTTGGCAGTGTCGTATGCTCTTCTGGCGCTCGGGGCGGGGGTCATGGTTTGAGGAAATGCGCGGCCGAGTTGCGCGGTCCGCAAACCCTAAACCCTAAAGCCTGAACCCTAAACCCTAAAGTCCTAAACCCTAAACCCTAAAGTCCTAAACCCTAAACCCTAAACCCATCCACTTGTCTAGTCCAGGGATCCCTAGGGGTCCATGTACCCAAATCGTACGTATAATATGGGTAGTTCTCCAAATTTGGGCTCCTTCCACAATATAGTACGGCACCCTTATTAAAAAAAAAGAACTTCAAAAGCGATCCGAATTTAGACAACTACCCATATACTTTGGCCCCAGAGTACCTTTAAAAAGGGACTACTTTGAGGCCTAAGAGCACTTGGGGCCTTCGGGCTGACCGGGTTCATGTCGCATTTAATACGGAAGCAACTATAGCTGTCTATATATATATATATACACACATATAGTTATTCAGTTATTTGTTTATTTATTTGCTTATTTATTTGTGTATTTATTTGTTTATCTATTCGTTTTTGTTTTTTGTTTATTTATAGACATGTGTTTTTTTTATCCCCCCCAATATAAACATGCGTTTTGATGACACCCCCAAGGCCAAGGCCCTGCCCCCTATTATTAGCTGATCTTCCAGGAGTCTTGAGTTCCCATATACCATATTAATATATATATATATACGTACATATCCTGCGTTACCCATATAATAAGGAGTCTATCCTAATTCCCATAGTATAGCGATATAGATCCTCCATTACCCATATAAGAAGGAGTATACCCTAGTTCCCATAGTATAGGGTCCTTAAGCCCCAAACCCTAAACCCTAACTCACATCGTAGAAGGTCCTTAACTGGGTTCTTGTTAAGGGATTTAGTTTAAATTGCCATAAGAAGGGAACCATATTATTTACTATAAATCCCGATTATGGTAACTTGAATTGATATCCCTTAACAAGAACCCTAAACCCCTAAACCCTAAACTAACCCCCTAAGCCCCTAAACCCTAAACCCAAGAACCCAGTTAAGGTAATGCAGGGTTTATATCATCAACAGCAGGCTTGAGGGCCTTGGGGTTTGTGTAGGTTTTCGTTTAAGGTTTAGGGCTCAGGGGTTTAGAGCCTATAAGGTTTAGGGTTTAGGGGGTTTGCTCAGGGGGTTTAGGGTTCAGGGGTTTAGGGTTCAGGGTTCAAGGTTTACGGTTTAGGGTTGAGGGTTTTAAGGTTTTGGGGTGTAGGGCTTCGGGCTTTGCTGATTTCATGTTTGCGGGTCGTCTTCTGAGGGTCTGCATCGAAATACGTGGCGCATATCGTATCACAGAGCCTGCCTTTCATGTAGCCCTAAACCCTAAGCCCCATAAACCCTAAACCTGAAACCCTAAACCCTAAACCCTTACATACATGTATATATATATATACACACACATATATATATATGCCTTGTACAAAAACGCTTAGAGCAGTGTCGGCCAGGAAGCGGCCAGTTGATGGGGGAGGCGGCGAATGGCGCAGGCGCCCGGGTCCATCTCAGAGAAGTTTAGGGCTTTAGGGTTTAGGGTTTTTGGATTAGGGTTTGGGGTTTGGGGTTT
>CAJNJA010019604.1:0-10182 GCA_905231915.1 Symbiodinium necroappetens
TAGTAGTTAGTAGTTAGTAGTTAGTAGTTAGTAGTTAGTAGTTAGTAGTAGTAGTTAGTAGTTAGTAGTTAGCAGTAGTAGTAGTAGTAGCAGCAGTAGTAGTAGTAGTAGCAGCAGCAGCTGTAGCAGTAGCAGTAGCAGTAGCAGTAGCAGTAGCAGTAGGAGTAGTAGTAGTAGTAGTAGTAGTAGTAGTGGTTAGAGTAGTTAGCAGTAGTAAGCAGCAGGAGTAGTAGTAGCAGCAGTAGCAGTAGTAGTAGTAGTAGTCGTCGTCGTCGTCGTAGTAGTCGTAGCAGTCGTAGCAGTCGTAGCAGTAGCAGTAGTAGTAGTAGTAGTAGTAGTAGTAAGTAGTAGTAGGTAGTAGTTAGTAGTAGTAGTAGTAGTAGTAGTAGTAGCAGCAGCAGTAGTAGTAGTAGTAGTAATAGTAGTAGTAGTAGTAGCAGCAGCAGCAGCAGTAGTCGTCGTCGTAGTAAGCATAAAATGGTCGGTGCGCCCAGACCATTAGGGTTTAGGGTTTCGCACCCACTCGCTCCTTTTAGGGTTTAGGGTTTCTCACCCAACCGCGACTCTTTTTAGGGTTCAGGGTTTCGCACCCACCCACTCCTTTTAGGGTTCAGGGTTTCGCATCTAGGGTTGGGGTGTCGCATCCACGCACTCCTTTTAGAGTTTAGGGTTTCGCACCCACCCACTCGTTTTAGAGTTCAGGGTTCGCATTTAGGGTTTAAGGTTTCGCACACACTCACTCCTTTTAGGGTTGAAGGTTTGGCAGCCACCCACTTCAGGGTTTCGCACCCACCCATGCCGTCTAGGGTTCAGGGCTTCGCACCCACCCACTCCTTTTCAGGGTTCAGGGTTTCGCATTTAGGGTTGGGGTGTCGCATCCACACACTCCTTTTAGGGTTTAGGGTTTCGCACCCGCCCACTCCTTTTGGGTTCAGGGTTTCGCACCCACCCATTCCTTTTAGGGTTCAGGGTTTCGCACCCACCCACTCGTTTTAGTGTTCAGGGTTCGCATTTAGGGTTTCGGGTTTCGCACACGCTCACTCCTTTTAGGGTTGAAGGTTTGGCAGCCACCCACTCCTTTTAGGGTTCAGGGTTTCGCACCCACCCACTCCGTTTGGGGTTCAGGGCTTCGCACCCACCCACTCCTTCCTGGGTTCAGGGTTTCGCACCCACCCACTACCCATCTAAGACCCAAATCCCAAAGATCATCATCGTCATCATCATCATCATCCTAATCCCTCAACCCTAAACCTCAAAGTCATCATAATCATCATGATCAGAGTAGGTGCGCGGGCACAAGAACAAGCAAAACTGGAAAACAGCGCACACGCAGAATCCTCGAGACAGTTGTCAATTTCGGGGTGAGTTGCTCGTGCGCCAAACTGGGGCGTCGACGGCCGTATGTGCCGAATAGTACACGCGTGCCAGCTAAACGAGGCCCCGACCGGCTCCGCAGAGCAGGTGCGCGGGCAAACGATGGCAAACGGACCACTTTGCGCATAGTAGTAGCACATCCAGTCGGACTTGATTACCAGGTGGAAAGACATGGTCCAACATTCAGACTATAAATTGTCTGCATTCGCCGAGATATGGTCAGATCACAGAAAAGTTCCCTTTTCCGAGAACGTCAAGGTCAGGTCCTGGATGTCGTCTGACAGGATTCAGGAAATCAAACACGCTGCAAGACGCGACAGCATTGCTGAGCGTTCTTCAGTGGAGTGGCATGACTTCGACATTGCCATGACCCTTCCCGAAATCTACCACGACGACAACCGCTACTAGTTCAACATCGATGAGTATTCAACAAGCGAAATTGGCGTTTCAACTGGCATGACATTTGTCTGTCAGCATTGTGAACGTCAGAAGGCAGTGGAGGTGTTCTGCCAAGACACCACGAGGCTTGTCGGCCCTGAGTATCGTTCAAGTTGCATTGGCTGTGCTTACAAGAATGCATTGCGACAGTCTGCATGGTCAATTCCCGACTATGACAAACTGAAGCAAGTCGAACACAGTATGCTTTGTTGTCCGCCGGCTACATCATCTACATGTCAACGCTCCAATTCATCAGGTCTCAAGACGATCTGGTGGATTGCTTGAAGCGCTGCGCTTCGATTGCTTACCAAGATTACGGCAAGACTGTATCTGCATATGGTGGCTTGAGGGTCTCACCAGACCTGGCGCTGGCATATGCCAACTGGGGCAAGGCCAAGCAGCTGTCCTGGGACAGAGCATACGACAAAGACAACAACCTTCTCTAAGTTGGGTACTACGATGCTGGAAATTCTGCCTGCGCTGGAGATATGAAGAGAACCTTCACTGCTGAAAATCGAAGGGAGCTGTTTCATGATGTAGCGGATGCACGGCAAGAGTTGTTGGGAGATGTATTCGAGCTTGGATTGGGGATGCTTACACTAGCCGTGAGTCATCCGGACAACTTCCCATATTGGGTGGACTACAAGGACATGAGCGCCTGCAAACAGGGATTGGAACGCTCCTTGTATACAGGTATGTCGCCTCGGAATCCATCGAGTTGATCTCTGCTCCGTCGCCCAGGAAACGATCACAGCCAAGGAAGAACCCTGACGTTGAGAGGTACATCAGTGAATCAACTTCAAGTTTCCCTACACGCTTCGAGCCTCGAGGCCATCCCAACGCCCCGGACCCTACAACATGTTTCAGGGGTAGGTGAAAGGTTTGGAAGAAGACGAGGAGAACCAAGTTGATGACTCAGGTGAAGTCGCAGCAGCCCCTCCTTTGCCAGAAGGCCCAATTGCTGAAGGTGAACAACCGGAGGAGGAAGCTAGTATATCTTCTCATCCCGATTACAATTCCATGTGGTGAAGGAGGGTGGGTGAGAATTGAGGACATCCTAACACTTGACATGTTGTGGACACATGGACAAAGGGGAATCACAGAATCGCCCGAAGTTCGTGACCTCGACAGACGCAGCGAGATCATTCAAGATCGCTTACAACTCCTGAACCACCTCAATGCTTCAGCTCCAAGCAATGCAAAAAGCAGATTACAGTTCTTGGGTGTCAGAGTTACAGAACCGCCGAATGGTGACAGTCTGGCAGGTGGCGAAGTTTGGGGCAATGCAGTGGTCATGAGGGGTGTCCAGTTGTTTGAACTTGAAAGATCGCCGGGAACTCGGGCCGGACAAGTTTGCATTCTCTCCTTTTATGTCGTTGGTCAACATGTTGAGGGGATCATTTCACAGCACTTCTTGTCACAAGCTTCAATTCATCATTGAGACTGGCATTTTGCCTGGAGCGGATGTCTCCGACAGCGACTCCGGAAGCAGGCACGTCATTTTGGAACATTTGCTCCATTCGACGATCGCAACATGGTGACAAAGTCCATCCCCATGGGAATAGGTCTTTGCCTTTGGCTGGCCGAAACTGGCATGATACTCGTCAGTCGTCCCATTCCGTTCAAACATGTCAAGGAGATCTGGTTCTGCATTCCCGACACCGAACGCTACGACAAGCTACACAGAAGATCTTGGGCTATGATCTGGAGGACGAAGTGGTCATGGACTACGTTTCGTCACCAATCACGAACAACTTCAAAGGAGGCGGAGACCTCAGAAGGTCATGAGCATTCTATGCGCTTTGCCTCGTGGACCACATAATTCCGAGAAGGAATACCGCTTCAGGAGACTTACGACTTACGACTGCCGTTGACTATCACAAAGAGGATCCCCGAAGGCATCAGTACGTGAGGGGCGCCATCCAATTCACCGTCAAGAACGTGCGACCGGAAGGGCAACCTCAGAACGAGAATGGTGCTGGAATTAGACTACGACTATGCCCTGCGTGCTTGACAGTGGTTCCGGCATGTGTCGCTCGATGTACCAAGTGATTTTCCGTATTCGTGACTTGTGGCAAGTACCGACGGACTACACTGCAGAGGGAGACTCCTTTGGAAATCCCAAGCGAAGATATTGCCCAGACAATGGAGGAAGCTACGGCAGCAACGTCTTCCCATGCGAACCTCCAAGATGTTGATGAGGCGGAGGTTATGAACGAGAGACGCATTCACTGAAGCTGAGCCCGACGCAGAAGAACAGCAAGATCATCTTGATGAGAATATGAAGATCAAGAAGGAGTCGCTGAACGTCGTCCAGTACTACTACAAGAAAGGATTATTCTTACTGACCCGACTCTCGCACAAGCGCATGCATCCACTCAAGTTCCCTGTCATGCAGGTGCGGAACCGCCCAAGGCAGTCTCGTTTGCGTACATGAGCCACATTGTGGTACACTGTGTGCACAAATCGTGGCAGGGCAATCTCACGTGGACAACCATGCAGTATGAAGTCATGAGTCAGATGTTTGCCAACTGCAGACGCTACGATGTCCTCGGCACGTGGCCGACGCTGAACGAAATCGACAAGTAGACGGAGGTTTCGGGATGTCACCGACGAGAAAGTCTTGAACTACTCGACGGGACTCAACGACCGTAATGATCCTGAGGGAAGAAATTTGCTTCGCAAATCAGAACCAAACAATTGCTCTCTAAGCTCAAGCGTGGTGCACAAGGGGCAGTAAACCCGGCCACCTGGGTCAACAGAGGTCACAATCTTCAACAACAAGTACATATTATGAACTGCTATTCAGTATTGCAAGAACTCGTCGCCAAAGTCACAGGCGCGAAAATGTTCTCGATATTGAGAGAACCACCTCAAGGCCCGGTCGACTGCCTGTACATTGATCCGGTGGGAGTGATGATGATCAATGGTCGGAACATCATGTCTGCCACGACCATCGAGATGCTCGTCAACTACAGCATTCAAACACCGGCGCGTTTTGCCGAGAAGTTGACGAAGTCACGTGCAGAAACGCACCAACACGGCATCTCCGAGACCTTCATCACATCCGTGCGCCAGGCTACGTGGGACCTGGTCAAGTCAGTATTCGTGATCAACCGCTGACAGAAGAAGAGAGAGCAAGGATCACAAGGCTAGCGGAACCCAAGGGTCCACCACCAGGCAAGTGAAATGCCAACAGGTGGGTTAACAAGGGCAAAGACAAGAACTCAAAAGATCGTGAACGTGAACGTGATCGAAGCCGCAATTGGTACGGAGACAATGCGTGGTGATCGTCCTTGTGAACGCCAATGCTATACGTTGCTCAGCCAACGTTTGTGACACCGGCATGATCGATGTGATCTTCATCACATTGCAGTTTTCTTCGGTGGCCTTCTGATCCTGATAAGTCATTTTTCGGTGGATACTTACTGATGTAGTGAAGTGTCACAACATGTCGTTTCTACTTGGGAATCAAGGCTCGTTACAAAGCATGTCGCTAAGTTGCGCGGATAAGACATTTTCTTTTCTTTCAATTGCAATCGCGACACTCTTCCAGTGTGAGCAGTACACTCATGGGGGGTGCGAACGGACATATATGCCTAGTCTAATTCGTTGGGTGTCACGATAAGAGCTATGAGTACATGGTCATGTGCCTGCTTAGCAGACTACTGACACATACAATCTTGCCGTGCAGATCGTACCAACCCCTTTCAAGTGCTGTGCCTCAAACGCAACTTTGTGGCTCAAAAAACTGCCATAAGCCAAGGGCTTACGATTCAGGTTGTACGCGACTGATCCAAGCGTTCGAGCGATTCCCCACTGCACAGACCGCAGCCGAGCATCGTCCTTGTCGAGGAAAAGAGCTTACGTCCGTGTGCCTGCAGGGCAAAGCCGTAAGAGTGGAACCCCCATGAACTATTAGGCAGCCACATCTACTTCGACTAGTTCTGTGAGGTGAGCGACCAAGGGAACATCATTTACAAACCCTCACGCAAGAACAGTTTCAGTAACAATAACATTACCCATAGCAATAATCATAACAATAACACTAACGATAATAGTAAATATGCGTAATGATGATAAGAAGAAGAACAGCAGTAACAATAAGAAGAAGAAAATCGCAGCAGTAGCAGCAACAGCGGCGGCGGCAGCAGAGCAGAGCAGAAACAATACGAGCACAAGTAGTACAGTGGTAGAGGCGTTTGAGGGAACCACGTAGAGCCCGTAGAGCTCCTTGTGCAAGTTTAGGGTTTATGGTTTGGCTACGGCGCTTTTGTTTTTTGAGGTCACGAAGTCGATCTCGAGCAGGCACTGTCCCAAGTATGGTCCATCATTGACGCGTCCGTGGCCAACCTCCT
The DNA here is from genome assembly GCA_905231915.1 of Symbiodinium necroappetens. Taxonomy (NCBI): domain Eukaryota; class Dinophyceae; order Suessiales; family Symbiodiniaceae; genus Symbiodinium; species Symbiodinium necroappetens. Next base: position 6,171 of record CAJNJA010019604.1, read on the forward strand.
GCGCCCTGACTGGGTGGTGATCTTGGAGGTTTGGGTTGAAGATTCTTTCGGGTTCAGAGCCTGATCAGTTTAGGGTTTTGATTTTGAGTTTAGGCTCGGAGCTTAGTTTACGGTGTTCTGTGCTTTTGAACCAACTGAAACTGATTACTAAGCACGACACCAGCAACTTCGATGAGGATCTGTGTTTTGAAATGTTCCACGCCCTACACCGTGGGTGAACCTAAAATGCTGAGGGCGAACCCTCAACCGTAGCACTTACGGGACTTACAGCCCTACACCTACTTAGAATGCGCGGCATCCGTAAACCCAGTGCCAAGGGTTCATGTGTTTATAGGTGCGCAAGCTTCCGGGGTTCAGGACGTAGGGTGTTAACTTTTCTTGGGGGTAGGGGAGTAAGCGTATCTTCGTAGTTGAGTCGATAACCCTCAACCTTACCCTTCTTACCAAAACTGAGAGACCTCGAAGATTCTTAGACGTTTGTCGGACCGGGAACTTTTGGCAAGTGGATTTCGAAAAACATACAAACTCGACACCTTCCAACGCGCAGAACTTCCCTACACTTGATGGACACAGTCCTGTGTGAAGGACCATGCACCCAGATGACCCCGGCCAGCTTAGCGAAGTCCTTGCAAACAAGGCCCGCTCAATCCCTGAAGCCCGAAAATCCCCAGCCCACACCCCCACAGTTGTATTTACCTTAAACTCGCACATTCAGAATGTTCCCAAGCCACGACCTCGCTGCTGGTATTGTCCTAGCCATGCGAGAGGGAACAACACTCCAAGGCCTAAGGCTTTAGGGGCCCTGAGCCTGCCAGCACCCGCGAAGTACTTTACAATGGAGCTTTTCTGGGTACTTAGGTTTTGTGGCAAACAGCGTTTGAAGTGTGTAGGTGAACTTTAAAGTAAGCCCTGGAAACCTATGAGACCGCTATCAGACCCTTATAGAAGCCTATAGAAATGCGACAAGAATGTCTTGCCTTCCATTCAGTCTAAAATGAACCGAGAAACCTATCGAAACTGAACCAGGACTGCAAAGATGGCGGTGTGGGTCCAGTCAGCCCAGGACGGTAAGGAGGCCTTCAGCGAGGCCTTGACGTAGAATGTTTGGGTGTCAGATCAAAGCGGTTTGGGGTTTACGGTTTGAGGTTCCTTTCTTTTAGTTTAGGGTGTAAGTTTAAAGTTGAAGCGGCTGAAGCGGCCGAAGGTTTACAGGGTTGAGAACGAAAAGGGTTAAGGGCCTAGGGTCTGCGTTAGAACGTCGAGACATTGAACCAAGAAGCGGACTATAAGCACTGCTTTATGAATGCTTATGGTTCAGGCACCAGTCGCTCTACACCATAGAGTTTAGACTATTAGCCGCTAGGAAGAGAGCCTAGGCCGAAGTTTAAGCGACAGTAAACAAGAATGATGCATGCCGACATCGGGCCCCGGCCCCAAGTGGGGCAGAAAAGGAGTGGAAACAGTGCGAGCGTAGACCGCGCGAAGGCGTCGCACACCTTGGAATATATCACGCAGCTCGGCCCAGACAGGCACTGCCGAAGGTTGCCGTTCAGCATCGAAATCAGCTTCATGGTCTGTAGCACTGTCGCACTAGTGTGACATTAGCTAATGTTCAGTAAATTCGGGGACCCTAAACGAACGACCGCAGAAGCTCCTAATCTTAGACGCCACCATGCGGTCGACAGGGGCCAAAGACCGGGTCATTTCAAACCAGGAGTCGAAGCCCTTAGCCTTGTATTCTGAAGCGCGCATCCAAAGCATAAGCCTTATGAACCCTAATAGCCCCAACCCTTGAAATTTTAAGCCTGAAATTCCTAAAAAGCCCAGGCTCCAAACCCGGTAGAAGCCTTGAGCCCTAGAAAGGCTCTTTTGAAAGCGCTTGAGCCATATGCAAACCCCGACCAACCGACAAGAGAACAGTTCATAAATCCAAAAACCCTTAATCCAAACACAAACTACCCTACTGCTGATGGAATATCTACGCAGGATCTTGTGCATGTCCGGTATCAGCACCCTTGCAGATCAACCATCGAGTGCAGCAGACCGCAGCCCAAAGCCGTAAACCCCCCGAAGCCACAAATTGGGAGCTTCTCACCCAGTGAACCATGAGCCGTCAAGCTCGGCTTACGACTACAACTACATCATTACCCACTGTGCTTGGTACGGAGCCAATACGAACCGCACTAACGGAAGCGTAGGGTCCTTAAACACAGTACTGTGAGAGCGAAGTGGTAATTTACTGCAAATTTAGTGTGTTGTAAGTGTCAGGGTTCCTACATTTCAGATTAGGGGAGCAATGCATTAAACCTTTATTGGGCCATTCAACTGCAGGGAAGTGGTTTATTCACACACAGACACACACGCGCACACACACACACACCAGAGACACACGCACGCACGCACGCACGCACGCACACACACACACACACTCACTCACTCTCTCTCTCTCTCTCTCTCTCTCTCTCTCTGTATATATATATATATGTGTGTATATATATATATACATATATATATATACACACATATATATATATATATGGTACCCCTCCCCCCCCATGAACTACCGACCCTCATTTTATTTCGTAAATGCCGTGTCAAACCAGCTTTTCCGGGAGGCTCGGCTTCTGTATCTCTCAAAGACTACCAAGACCAAACCCACATGTCAATAGAACGGGCTAGACTCAACTCGTTCAGGTTCGACGTCAGCATGCATTCCACAGCAACACTGTGCTGTTCCAATCAAGAACAATTTTGCTAGGGAATTCCAAAAAAAACCGAATCACAAACACTTCTTAGCCTTCTTAGCAAATTATAGGGCAAAACACACAAAATACATCGTTTATTTTCACTAGGAAAAATTGGTTTCGGAGTGAAAGGCAAAGTTTTTCCTCGGAGCAAAAAGCTTTTGATGTGAAAACCTATTTTTCCCAGGGAAAAGTTAGTTTTGGACCGGAAAACCAACTTTTTCCCAGGAAAACAAAAAGGAAAATTAGACCGGCGAAGACCCCAGATAGCTGGGAAAGCGCCAGAGGGTTCATGGTTTCGGACATAAATGGTTGTCACGTTGGTTGTAACCAAGAAAGTCAACCAGGTAGGTTTTCCTTGTTGTGTTGTTGCCCCCAGGTAGTTTGGCGCGTGCAGCGCGGTTTGAGGCTCAGGCTTGCCAACCCGCGAATTGCAATGTCGGGGCTCACTCTTCTTCACATGCCTCAATGGCGGCTTGTGGCGCAATTTGAACTCCACTCGGCCTTTCCATTCTTTCTGGTCACTGCCGCATGCTTGCTATGGTCAAGAAATTCCTATCCCTGACAGTGACAGTCGGTCCCTCATTGTACATCCTGTATGGCTCATTCACTTCCCACACATCATACGTGTAATCATGAGCATTCTTTATGCCCTGTGCCGCAGCAATCAGGGCACCAATCTGCTTAAGATAGTCAAACGAGCTGTCCCACAAGCTCCACTGTCGAACAGTATCCGCGACTTATCGACCAATCAAGCTTGCCCGTGAAACTCAATCAATCTGTCATCAAACTTCACAGGCTTAACCTCTGGCAAATTGTTGCCGATCAACAAGCATGCTGGATTCGGCAGTGTCCCAGGCTCCGCACCTCGGATGTTCAATCGGAGCCCAGCGACTCGACAGTCGCTGCTGCAATTGGATGACAGACTGTGCTCTACCAACAACTAACTTACACTTTTGCTTTGCAGAATGTACAGCGTATGCTTACTTTAAAGTCTTCCGCCTCACATGCAACTTTGTGGCTCAAGTAAGTGCCATAACCCAGTAGCTTACGACTCAGTTGTAGGCGTCTGAGTCCGAGCCATTCCCGCTGCAAAAATCTTCGACTGAGCGCTATCTGTGAAAAGGGAGTGTCAGCGCGTGAACAGGGGTGCGAACCACACTCTGCTCTTTAGGAACTACAACAGCAGTTTGGGAACTACGACAGGTATCAGGTACAGTGAGTGATTGCTTGGCATAGTGTGTGACTACTGAGTGAGTGCTTATGTG
>CAJNJA010019605.1:0-10182 GCA_905231915.1 Symbiodinium necroappetens
AGGGCCACGCGGGTGGGTTCCCTCAGCTTCGCTGGGCCACAGCTTATTACTAAAACCATGGTAGGGATAGGGTTTAGGATTGTAGGGTTTAGGGTTTCAGGGCTTTAGGGTTTTAGGGTTTAGGATTGTAGGGTTTAGGGTTTTAGGGCTTTAGGGGCTTAGGGGTTTAGGGTTTACCAGAACCATTGAAAGGGAAGCTGAGGGATAAAAAAGGGCAACTATTCTGAAGAAGCCCTAAACCCTAAATCCTAAACCCCAAACACCGTGAGTTTTCCTTCGTCTTTCTTTATGATTACAGTACAATGTACCACCAAGACCCTTGTCCAAATGTTGAGGCTCCCAAGTTAGACGCTACGGGGGTCAGAGAAAAACACCAGGATTTCGGGTGGAGGGCTTGGGGGTTTGGGGTCGAGGGTCTGAAGGATTAGGGTCTAGAGTCCAGGGTTCAGGGTTGAGGGTTTAGGGTTTGCGCTTTAGGGTTTAGGGTTTAGAGTTGAGGGTTTAGGGTGGTTTAGGGTTCAGGGTTTAGGGTTGAGGGAGCGGACATGTATTGATCTACGGCGAAGCAGGAGCCAGAAAGAAGATTCGCCTTCAAGCCAGCTCCCCCACCTGGTGTTCCTTCAACTAGGTTCCACAGTAGTACCCTTTTGCCCATTTTGGTTTGGGGTCTCCTTGTTAAAACCAAATAGTAGGAAAAAGGGTACCCTTATTATTATGGGGTTACTGGAGAACCTAGTCAAGGTAGCAGAAGGCAGCTGATACAAATGGTCCGAAGAATTAGCAGCAGCATTCTCTTGTGGGGAAATGTACCCGAAGACGCCATGGTCCTGATAGCAATACTCGAAAACAGTAACAATACTGGCCAGCAGTTCTAAGCCAAACGATTGATAAACAAAGAAACCCTACACCCTTCCAGCTGAACCCCAAAAGCGTACGTAAGACCCGTATAGCTGAACCCCCAAAACTTACATAGAACCCGGATCTGCAGGGATTGCGGTGCCTCCGATCCTTCTGGGAGAACATCTGAGCATAACTACAGGCCAGGTCTGCTTTTCAGGTTTAGGTTGGGTACTGCCCCCACACAGTAGCAGTCTATTAATAGGGCTACTATTAAGGGCCTTTTATTTCCCTGTTGTTGTGAATATTACGCAGCTGTTATTACTGAGTGGGGGCAGTATCCAAGGTTTAGGGCTTCAGGATTGTAAGGATTGAGTTCAGGGCTTTAGGGAGATAGAGTCTAGAGTTTAGGGGTTTAGATGGGTTGAGAGTTTAAGGGTTTAGAGTTTAGGGTGTTAGGGTTTAGAGCTTTAAGGGTTTAGGGTTTTGAGTTGCGGGGTTTGGGGTTTGTTTTTTTTTTAAAGGGTTTTTGGCCCTAGAGCTTTGGAGTTTTAGGCTTCGTGGGGTTAGGTTCAAGACCCTACAGCCCCTAGGAGCCCAGGCAGCAGGGGCCAATGCTCCCCTATGAGCATTCTGGGCTTTAACAGGCATTGTTGAGTCGTTGGTGGTCGTTGGTGCCATTCAAGGAATATACCTTAAATTATAGGGGCCTTAATATTATGATTTACGGTATATTCCTTAATTAAGGGGTATTGGGCTCTCTTGGTGCCATTGAAGGCCCCGGCCCCAAAACTCTGATTCTCCAGCCCTGATCCTCCTAGTGATCCTGATAGCAACGCTTTAAAGAACCCCTAAACCCTACACCCGCAGCGCCTACAGAAACCCTACACCCCAAACGCACGGCATGAAGACACCCCTAAACCCTAAACCCTAAGCCCTAAACCCTAAACCCTAAACCCTACACCCTAAACCCTAAACCCTAAATCCTATCACACCCCCCCTTGGATGGAAGTCCTAGGCTGCAAGGCAAAAACTGTCGATCTACAGTACCATGAACTGCCCATAGGCTTTGGGGTTTGGGGGTGTAGGGGTTTGGGGTTTAGGGTTTAGGGTTTAGGGAGGGTACCCATAGGCTCCTAAGTAGTTCCTTTTTTGTGGTTTAGGGTGTTTTTAGGGTTTTTTAGGGTTGAGGGTTAGGGTTTAGGGTTATGTATAGAATCCCATAAGGTCAGCCCAAAAAAGGAACTACTAAGGAGCCTATGGGTACATGACCTACAATTTGCGTCGGTCATTGGTATGAAGCCACAAAAGCCCAATTTATAGGGACTATGAAAAAGTAGGTGGTAGTAGCTTAAGGCAGACTACTATGTATAGGGTTTAGGGTTTTGGGCTTCGGCTTGGGGAGAAACATAGCACAGTCTAGAACTCGTGGCCTGTGCACTCGAACCCCTCTCCTTCTAAATTTCCGAAATCCCACACCCCCTGAACCCTAAGCTTTACTTGTGGCCCAAACGACCTCCCTTTTTGAGGAGTCATATAGAGAAACCATGATAAGGAGCCAAAACACGGTAGGGTTCAGGGTTTATAGGGTTAGAGAGAATATAGAAACCATAAGAAGGAACCCTAAAAAGACAGGTCTTTTCGGCTACAGGTAAGCCCACTTTGCCAAGACCCGTCCCTGCGCCAGACTCTTAGATGTTGTTCGTCGTGGGGGTGAGGAGCCGGAGCTAACTACGGCGGATGATTTAAATCCTGCATTACCTGAATTAAGGACCCTAGACTATGGGAATTACGGTACATTCTTGTTAAGGGTAATGCAGGATGTACATCATCAACAGTAGGGACAAACGTGGTATCGAATTGCTTCTCCGCCAGGGTTCGAGGAAATCGCGAACCCTGATCTCTGAACCCTAAACCCTGAACTCTAAACCCTAAACCCTAGTTTTGCCTCGCAGTTCTGAAATTCTTCTGAAGTCGTAGTAAGAATCCCAATGGCTAGAAACTGAAAGTATACAGACCGCGGTTTCTTACTGGTTGTGGTTTAAGGAGAATCCCACAATGACGGGGTAAGCTTGGCCTCAAGAGTTCCGGTAGGTGCAGCTGCAGTCCTACTGGAGCGCGTGACGTCTGAGGACCGTCGGCAAATGCCGCCCCATAAACCTCTTTGCGCCTAACAAAGACTTGTAGCCCTGCATAACAGACACGCTTTACACCCTTATCGATCCTTTAAACCTTACAAAACCTCGCCTTAAACCCTAAAACCCTAAAGCCCTAAAGCCCTAAACCCTAAACCCTAAAACCCCAAACCCCTAAACCCCTATACCCTAAGCCCGTAACCCGTAAGCCCTAAACCCTAAACCCTACAACCCTATAAATCCTTGCAAGCCCAGAGGGTGGAGCCTCGTTCTGGAGACTTCTGGTGCTTGGTTCAGACTGGGTTCAGGGTTCAGGGTTTAGGGTTTAGGGTTCAGGGTTTAGGCCGGGTCTAGGGCTGTCGGTTTAGGGTTTAGGGCTTAGGGTCTGGAATGAGGCTTCTGTTGTTTCTCAGCTTATTAACGTTGAGGATTTTGGGGTTTGGGTTTCAGTGATCAGGGTTTTTTGGGGTGTCGGAGTTCAGTGTTCTAACGTGAGAAATCTATCGGCGATAGAAGGTGAAGGTGAAGACTGTGGTTCGAAGCAGGCTCCAAGCAAGGCTTTAGAGATCATTTATGTAGATATGGGCTCTTACTTGCGTATCATCCCACATTATATGCCTCAAACCCCTAGGCCCGAAACCCTAAGCCCACCTTTGGAGCCCTTTGTTTTGTAGGTTTTAGGGTCTCCCTAAGGGTCCATGTACCCAAACAGTATATACTTTGACCCCAAAGTACCTTTTTAGGGACTACTTTAAGGCCAAAGTATATACTGTTTAGGTACATGGACCCTTAGGGTCTAGGGGTGTGTGACTTAGAAGCTCAGCTCCAGAAGCTTCGGGCCTCGCATGTAGAGTTTTGTAAAGTCTAAGGTTGAAACCATGGGCCCCTAGTACGGGCCCTTAACGCTGGGATCCTGAAACACCTGCTATAGACCCTATATGTACCCTACAGGGTCCCTAGGGAGGCCTAAGGGATCATATTAGGGGCCCATACGTCTAACCTTAGATAAAGGGCTCTGGGGGTGTAGGCTTCAGGGTGCAGGGTTTAGGGGTTTAGGGCTTCAGTAGAGTGTTTCGATCTCGTGGGTTCGGTGGTTCAGCAAGCACAGGGGTTGCTTGAAGGTGTTAAGATGCAGGGTGGGTCCTCTTGGAACGACATCTCATGCACGCTAGGGCAAGGAACATGCTCATCACAGGCCGTGGTATGCGCCACTAATGCTCTTTCGCACCCACTCCTTTCTTTCACGCACCTTAAGGACGAAATGAACCCTAAAAAGCCTCAGGGTTCATATACCATATAGGGATTCATACTGTTGATGTTATAAATCCTGCATTACCTTAAGGACCCTAAACTATGAGAATTATGGTCTATTCCTTATGATGGGTAATGCAGGATTTTGATCATCAACCGTAGTATGAGGGTATAGTGCCCCTACTTTTTGAGCTCTGAACCCTAGCCGCGCACGTTCTTCAGGAGTTCACCCCCTGCGTGGAGGCAGCGTTTTGGGGGGTTTAGGATTTAGGGTTTAGGGTTGGGGGGTTTAGGGTTTAGGGCTCAGTGTGGAGGTTTGAGGAGTTTAGCACTTGTTCCGTCAATTTATAGGAACCCGAATCAGAAATCCTTGGTCTTTGTTAGGGCTCTTCTAATCAACCCTACTAGTTTGTGGGTAGTTATACGGCCAGTGTTGCTTGAACAGGTTCCTACATAATAGTTTAACTTTAAAGTATCAGGAGGTAGACGGTTTGAGGAGTGTCGGCTCGTGGTTCAGGGGGCCCTTCCTAGTAGTAGAGTACATGCACAGGTAACCTTTAACTGTTTTGGGCTACTATACACTATATATAATACCAATAATACCAATATACTCCCGAAGGTTAACCTTTAGCTTTGCAGGATACTGGACAAGTAGGCCTTGCTTCGAGTACGTATTCTGAAAACCTAAACCCCTCAACCCTAATCCCTAAACCCCTAAACCCCTAAACCCCTAAAAACCCCTAAACCACTAACATCCCTAAACGAATTAGGTTTCGGGGTTTGGTCTCAACTGTCAACCGGGAGCGACTGGGGGAAGCTCTAGAACCAAATTCTTCGGTAGGTTTGGTTGGTTTGGGGTTCAGGCTTTGGGAATTTATGGGGTTAAGGGTCTGAGGTTTAGGAGTTTCGGGTTTAGGGTTGCAGGGTTTTGGATTTAGGGTCTAGGGTGTAGGATTTAGGGTTATAGGGTTTAGGGATGACGTTTGCGATTTGAATGTTTCCCGATTGTGATTCAGCCGATTCAGTCGCAGAATCGGTAGCCAGAGGGATTCAAGCCCTGTCTCCGCGCGCGCGCATCTTCAGGGTGCACAAAACTTATAAACTCTATAAGCCCTAAACCCTAAACCGCACAGACTCCCAAGGCACGAAAGCCAGGCACTCTTTGCTCGCAGGTCGGTAAATCTGCAGCCCCAAATCTCAGATCGCGTCGCATCCCGAAGCACCGCTTACCTTTGTGAGAGAGATTTGTGTCACCGACAAGGAAAGGTGATGAGGATGGCGGTAGACTGTAGAAAGGAAGAGGAGGGCGACAGGAAGTGGGGGCGGCAGGGGCTGCTGCTGCTGATGATGATGACAGCGTCGAACCCTAAACCGTAAACCCTAAACCCTAAATCCTAAACCAAGACGAGCATGTAACAGCTGAGTAGCTGCCGATGGTGAGAAAGTTGTAACTCTGGCCAAGGCAAGCTGACAGGCTAATGATGAAGCAGCTAGGGTTTAGGGTTTAGGGTTTGGTGTTCACGACCGTGACCATGACCAGATCTGGAATTGGACAGTCAACCTCGTCCCCCGAAATGTCCCCGCGCACAAGGTTGATATTTTTGTTCATTAGCTCATGGCGACGCTCCTGGCTGTCGCTAGGACTCATATCCCCAGTTTGCCTTCTACCTGTCATCCTCATATGGGTAGTTCTCTAAAGTAGGGTCCCGTTTGGAGTCCGTGTATAAGAGTGCCGTACCATATTTGGGACCTAAAAAGGGACCCTTATTTAGAGAACTACCCATATGCAGTACTGAATAACATAACATGTCTGTGCGTGCACGTGTATTCTCACCACGCTGTGTTCTCAGTGACAGGATCGCTGATCGTCCTTGAAATGTCAAAAACCAACCGAACCCAGGGGCCTTCACCCCTGCCTGGACCCGAAAGAGTCTACTGTTTTCGGGTTCCTTATGATGATTCCTTGTATAACTTATGTTACGAGGCTCTTCCCGAGCTCTTCCACGAAGCTACACTGCCGGCCAGGCATCGGCTGGTTTGTGGATACCATGGGATTGCGTAAGTAGGGTTATAAGCACCGCAGTTGGGGCGATAAGTATTTATCATTATAGTTAGTAGTTACCTGATGTATATTCCTACCTACAAATACTAAGTCCCATATGCTTCAAGAAGGGTGCATTAGGGTCAATGGCCGCTGTCTCTATGCTTCATAACAAGCTTGATGGCTCTGAAATACGATTTTGAGCCACGAAGGACGAAGGGTGGCCGACTTCCGTCTGTGGTGATGATAGTGATGGTGATGACAATGATGATGGTGATGATGATGACGGTGCTGATGGTGATGATCACCAACACGATGGCAATGCTTTGGGTGACGATCATCATCATCTTCTTCTTCTTCTTCAAATTTGCGTATCGTCATCGTCAGCACTGAGTCACCACCATCAGAATCATGCTCAACTGTGGCAGCACCGAGTTGCAGTTGAGCGCCATGGCCTGCCTCAGGATATCATCAACACTGTGATGAGCATCATAATTTACATAAGCACTGCAGTCGCTGTATCCATCGGCCATGACATCAACAACGCAGCCAACGATGCCACCAACGACTCCATCTGCGCCACCCAAGTGTTCGCTGTGTCCTGCCGCACAGATTTTGCTATGACTTGGGCGGTGCAAGTTCGGTGGGGCTCAGCAATCAGCGTTGTTGCATTTCGGCATCTGGGTAGCATTGGTGCGGCATGTTGGATCTACCTCTCGTCTTGGTGCTAGCTTCTCCGGAAATGTACCTAAACCCTACACCCTAAAACCCTAAACACTAAACCGTGAACCCTAAAACCTAAACCCTAAACCCTAAACCCTCAAACCTAAACCCTAAACCCTAAACCGTTTTTTTCACAGCTCCTATGAGCCAGAGGGACTCGGCGATTCGCGACCTGGTGCTGGAGCCCTACATCCGCCATGCGAACATTCAGTGTGCTTAGGGTTTAGGGTTTAGGGGTTTAGGGGTTTAGGGGTTTAGGGTTTAGGGTTTAGGGCTTGGGGTTTAGGGTTTAGGGTTTAGGGTGTGTGCTTTGGGACTCAAGTTAACAGGGTCAACAATTCTTGAGCCCGTGATGGGCCTTCTGCCGTCTTGGGCCTTATAAACCCAAAGAATTCTCAAGGTTTTTGTCTATACCTCAACACCCCTACAGCCCTCTGCCCCCTGTAGCCTCCCACCCAAAACTAAATCGGGGAACCCGCTATTATGTTTTGGGCAGTATCCCCCCATATAGGCGCTTAGGACCAGGAGAACTAAGCTAGCTTCGGTCTGGGGTTTGCCCCGAACCGTGACGGTGGAAGTGTCTAGTATATTGGTCCAATGACTACCAACACCATCTTGCGGCTTCTCTTGATTGAAGTTTTAGCATGATATACCCCGAGACCCTACTCTATTATTAAGGCCCCTTACCCTACACGAGTGGTGACAGGATGTGAGATGCTCGGTAGCGTTCTCGTGCGTCAGGTGTTGTACTGGCAAAGGAGATATCTAAGTCAAATCTAAGTTATTCAAACACTGTTTAGGGCTTAGAGTTTAGTGAGTTTAGTGTTTGTGAGCGTTGCTTGGGATTGGCCGTTGAAGGAAGCAGAGATACTATGCATTCGTGATTGCAACAACACTTGCAACTTGAAGCTTATGTTGCCTTCTTGTCAGTGTTTCCTGCAGTTGTGCACCATCCTGTTATTGATACCATCGTGGCCGTGTCAACTAGAAAATATTATCTCGGCAATTTTTGTTTGGGCCTTGGGGCTTGTGACTGATGTCTCCGACGATCTGGCCCACAGCAGCTTGTATTTAACCCGAGTAGCAGGGATAGTCCTGGTGGGCAGCATGGATCCGTCGGCTTGCTTCACCGTCTCACACCATACCATCGCGCCCAAAGTGCGCAGTGCGCTGAGACAGGTGGAGCTGCCCCTCCCCAACCAGTCCCAGAGCAGCCGGGCCAGCCAAAGCCATACCAGCGCACTGGCCCTTACCGGATCAGTCGCCGTTCTGGCCCGACACCTCCATCGCCAGCAACGCAGCCGACGCACCCGCGTCCATGCTGTGGGCCCTGTGGTGGCCGCAGCCGCGGCTGCCGCCAAGGTTGCGGCGGCAGGGAAGTTCGCGGCGGCCGGGGCTGGTGCGGCCGGTGTGGCCGCTGGCATCAAGACCATGTCGGAGGGCAGGCGGGTGCCTGCTTGAAGGGATCAGCAAGGTTTCTGCTAATGCTTCGTAGAGGTCTTTCCGAAAACTCTAATCTTTAAACTCCAGACCCGTAGACCAAAAAGCCTTAAACCCTATTGGTTTTCCTTAAACTCAAGACCCGAACCCTCAACCTTCGGGGAGTTGCGCCTGCTTCAGTCATAAAGAGTCCAGACCGCAGTTCACAGGAAGTGAGACGGCTTGAGCTTCGTTGTTGCAACCATCTTGCTGGAAGCAAAGTGTAGGTGTGTATGTATGGGTAGGTAGGTCGGTCGGTCGGTCGGTGGGTGGGTGGGTGGGTGGGTGGGTAGGTCGGTAGGTCGGTCGGTCGGTCGGCCAGTAGGTAGGTAGGTAGGTAGGTCAGTCGATCTGTCCATCTGTCGGTAGGCAGGCAGGCAGGCAGGCAGGGAGTTAGGTAGGTAGGTATGTCTCTGTCTCTGTGTGTGTGTGTCTGTGCGTGTGTGTGTGTGTCCCCGTGCGTCCGTCCGTCCGTACGTCCTTCCGTGTGTGTGTGTGTGCGCGTGTGTCTCTCTGTGTGTGTGTGTGTGTCTGTGTCTGTGTCTGTGTCTGTGTCTGTGTCTGTGTGTGTGAGAGAAATTGAATGAGTAGCCAAAGCATGCTAATGTGCTTCACGAGTTGTAAACTCATGTATGGATGCTTCCTCTGACAGATTTTCCCAGGATTCAACAGCTGTTTAGTGTGCAGGAAACACAAAGAATGTTTATTCAGTGTCGTTTGTTGACGGTTTAGGTTTAAGGCAGTTTGGGGTTTAGGGCAAACCTTTGGCGTAGCTTTTTGCGAGAAGTCACCGGCTGAATTGCATCTGCAGTGCTCGAGCATTTGCCAGCAGCTCAACACCAAAAAGCAAAGTAACAGCATCTATGGTTCCATGATGACGAAAACAGCATGCCTTAGAATACCATGGTAACTTCACAGGAGCCTAGCCCTAAACCCCAAACCTAAAACACTACTAAAAGCCTAACCCCAAGCCTACGAACCATCTAGAAACCCTATACAACCCTGACGGCTTTGAATCTCTTAATTGTTAAGCCCTAAACCCTAAACCCCACGGACTCTCAAGGGACCCCTAAGCAACCTTGAACCCCTTTCTTAAGCCCTAAACCCTAAGCCCTACGGAACTCTCACGACCCCTACAGACCCTTGAACCCCTTTGTCCTAGTAGTAGAGAAGATACCCTTTAACCCATGTTGGGGTACTATACACTATATTATAATCCCAATATACTCCCAAGAGTTAACCTTCAGATCCTCAGGAAACCTATATACACTATAGAACCCTTAGCATCAACATATCCCAAAAGCCTTATATAATAGAGTCTTTGGGCCCAAAAGCCTAAAAAATATGAGTCCTTTGAGGGTAAGGGTAATCCCAAGGTACTCCCGAAGGTGAACCTTTAGTTCCCCAGGAGCCCCAAACCCTAAACCGAAACCCTAAACCCTATTAACCCTATAAACCCTGTAAACCCTATAATCCCTAAACCCTATAACCCCTAAGCCCTAAACCCTATAATCCCTACACCCTAAACCCTAAACCCTATAAGCGCTAAGTCCTAAACCCTAAACCCTAAACCCTATAGACCCTAAACCCTATGAGCCTTAAGTCCTAAACCCTAAACCCCATAATCCCTAAACCCTAAACCCTAAACCGCGTGCTTGCTGCTTGCGTAGGGTTTAGGCTTTAGGCTTTTGGACCCAAGCTCCAAGCCTCGAGCCC
>CAJNJA010019606.1:0-10182 GCA_905231915.1 Symbiodinium necroappetens
TATTATATTCTGTTATATTATATTATATTATTTTTATATTATACTATACTATATAGTATAATATATTATATTATAATATATTATAGTATATTATATTATATTATATTACATTATATTATATTATATTATATTATATTATATTTTATTATAGTATATTTAATATTATATATATATAATCTATTATGTATTATACAACATATACATATATATATATACACACACATACATATACACACAATACACATACACGCTCGCATGTTGGGTTGCCCCGCTGCTTTTATGCTAGTTTGCCTTGTATCAGGTCATGCGAGTACCATCCTACCGTCCGTCACCGGTTTCTATACCCTAAACCTTAAAGCACACCCTAAACCTTAAGCACCAGCAAACAAGCGCTGAACAAAAAAAAAGAATCTTTTGCCATGGCTCCGGGCTTACAGGCTTTCAGGAAGCCGGAGCAGGATAGTTCAGGGTTGAGAGTTAGGGTTTAGGGTTTCGGGTTTAGGGCCGGACAGTTCAGGGTTTAGGGAGTTGGGTTTAGGGTTTCGGGTTTAGGGCAGGGCAGTTCAGGGTTTAGGGTTTGGGTTTGGCTGGTTTGTACGCGCACGGCTATGCTGCCGCTGCAACTTCTGCTTCAAACGCCCGCGGCGACCATTGCTCTCCGAGTTGTCGTCGGGAAGGGTCAGTGTTTCCAAACATCCCTTGTGGGCGTATTGTTCAAACCGCGCTTCTTCAATGCCAAAGTGTCCTAATATTTATATTATACAGGCCCAATGCTCCACCTAATCCCCCAGGTACCTACTATATAGGGTACTAGAGCCCCTAGGGCCTTATATAGTAGGTACCTGGAGGGTTAGGGTCCACCAATAACCCTAAACCCTAAACCCTGGAAGCCGAACGCACTGGCAGACACATGACCAGAGGCTCGAGGCGAGGCATCTGAACCGATTTAGTTGTGAAGTTGTGGCGCAGACCAACCAGATTAAATGTACATATTTATTTATTGATTTATTCATTTATTTATTGATTGATTGATATTTATATTTATAAGGTCAATCCAAGTACAGACAATGCCCTGCCAATACAGCAATCACCGAAGCAAGACTGTGTGCTCCAAATATGTGTAGCAACTGTGTTTTGTGAGCCCGTAACCTGACTTGTTATGTTGGATCCTTGTAGCTATTTTGTCTTGCGACTTTCATCGTTTGATATGTTTTTCGGAAATGACGTACCTGTCTGCTACGTACCCAATCTTTTTACTCTTTCGTTGAAGCTTTCCAGGGTTATGTGGCCTAGGCCAAAAAAGTGCATGGTTTGGGGTGGAGTGTTATGGTTCTGATCACGGAACCCATGCCCTAACCGCTTAAATCCCCAAACCTCACCTTACTCTCCGTTTTAGTTCCAATTTGGGGTTACCTTACAGGATCCCATTTTTAAATACGGTTAAGCCAAAGCAACAACTACAATGCAGACTATAGGTATTAGGTATACTGTGCAAGAGCACTGTTATCCATGACCCTCATTAGCTCAGAAACCTTGTGCAGTCTGGTCTTCGGACCCGAAAAGCGTTCAAAAATGAGCAAGTGCTGGATTTTGGGCCATTAGAAAGGGCTACTATGAGTCGAAGAAGTTTCAGAAGGGCTTGTAAACCCTAGGCCCTACACCCTCAAACCTAAACCCCGAACAATAAACCCCTATAAACCCCTAAACCCTGAACCCCTAAAAACCTAAAGCCCTGAACCCTAAACTCCTAAACCCAGTCTGAGCAGGATATGGAGAGCCCCATCATGACGCCGGCCAATGCCAGCCAGCCCGGGGGTCTCGAAAAGGCCCTCGAAGAGGCTCGCGGATAGGGCTTTTATGGTTTAGGGTTTTCGGATTTAGGGATTTCGGATTTAGGGTTTAGGGTTTAGGGGATCTAGGCGGTTTAGGGGTTTAGGGAATTAGGGTTTAGGGGGTCAAGGGGGTTTGGGGGTTTAGGAAAATAGGGTTTAGGGGGTCTACGGGGTTTAGGGGTTTGGGGTTTAGGGGGGGATTCTGAGGGCGGGGGCCTGATTTCACAGGGAGTTTGGGGGGTGTGAGGTTTGGCTGTTTAGGGGATTTTGCGGGGTCAGTCAGTAGTTTCTGGGGCTTGAGTTGGGTTTGGGGACCCTACACAGTAAATTCCCCAACCACATACCGCCAAGTCGCTACTCTATCCACTCCTTACCCCGAAAATTCGAAACCCAACTCTTTCGGCCATGCCCGGACGGGACTCTGCAATGTAGTTCCTTCTAGTGGTTAATGTCGGGGCCTAAATAATTACCAATACTATTTTGGGGGTTCCTTATTATAATTATAGTATTATGGGCCCCAAAACCCTATTCTAATTATTAAGGCCCCTATATTACCTTGGTTTCTTGTTGTATTGGTCTCAGCCAGCTTCTGGTTTTTCCCTAGCCAGTTATGCCAGCGTAGACTCAGACTGCGCAAACGCCTAGCAGTCCATGTAGACTCTACACATAACGCAGGAGCCCTGATAATTTGAGGAGGGATATGAGGCATACGGTATATTATAGTGCAGCTACAATACAGGAGCAATGTGTAGGTAATTCTGCAGGGTTCTTCGATATTTCCCCAGAACCATTCTGGGAGCACGCCCGAGTCGGCAGATGCCAGAGAATTTCAAACACAGACAGAATTGGAGACAATGAATTCGAACTCCCGGGCGCAGGGGCCCAAGCAGGACTGTGGAAAGAACGATTCTAGTCGAAGGTTTGCACCAAGCCACGGCCGGCATAGGTGCCTACCGGGTGAGGCGTCACCAACCTCTCTCTCCTTCCAACGCCGGAGCCGTATAGTGATATCGTCTTACCAGGAGAGTATAGCATAAGTTGAGCCCGAATCCCGAACTCATAGCCCCAAGCCCAGAACTCAAAACACCAAATAAATACAAGAGCCAGAAATCAAATTCTGAAACAACGAACTGAGCTAGAAACCCCACGAAAACCCAAGCCGCAGACCCCAAAAGAGATGATCAACAGCATCCGGTCCATAGCCCCCCCCCCCAACCACCTTCTCTCATACCCAAAACACCCATGGTGAATGGCCGTAAGGGCTCCATGAGTGGTGTGTAGGGTCAATTCGTGGTGCACTAGGGTTAGTTATGGGTCTTGGCAAGCCCGAGCCCGCTATGGACCACTTATGGAACCTTGTAGTGTTGGTAAAAACCTGTCTACCATCCTTATATATGTAGATAGAGGACCGTTGTGCATGTGTATGTATGTGTGTATGTGTGTGTATATGTATGTATATATATATATATATGTACGCACATACTTAGATACATACATACACATACATACATACGTACACACATACATACGTACAGGCATACATACATACATACATACATACAGACAGACAGACAGACAGACAGACAGACAGACATACATACATACACACATACATACATGCATACATATGTTAAAGGCTGCAAAGTTAACGCTGAGCCCACAACCCTAAACACCCCGTAACATCCAACAAACCGATAAGCCCTATGAAACCCTACGGACCCTTGGGCGCAAAACCCTGACACCAAACCTAAAACAGGACCCGACGGAGCTGCCCGAGGCGGTAGAGGAGACAAAGAAGCCGACACAGGCTGCAAACGTCTACCTTTCGGGCCTAGGAAAACAAGATTGAGTTACACTGATCTAGATTCAAGTGTCTACGTTTAGGGCCTCGGAAAGAGGGGGTTGAGTTATCTGCATCTACAGGGCTCCATTCAGGGTTTAGTGAGGCCTCATTAGGTGTTAGAAGGTGTTTGTTGAGGGATCAGGGTGTAGGGTTAGCAGGGTTTAGAGTTTAGGGTTTGGGGTCTAGGTAAGGCGCGAAGGACTCCCGAATGGAGGCTTGGATGAGTCCAAGGACCATACTATACAAGTTTGCGCCCCATGAACACGCGGTACAAGGAGTTTGGGCGATGTTGGTCTTCTGGCCTTGAATACAGTGGTGGTGGTGTTACAGTAGAGTGTTTAGGGTCGTGTGTATAGTTCCATGGTCTAGTTTGGTGTGCACAGATCTGCAGGTCACGATTTCGGAAAGCAGAGGCTTTGTGATTCAGTGTAGGTTGGGGGCCGCCGGTATGTTTGCGACACGGCGGATGTGGCACAGCTTCGGTGAGGCGGACGAACAGTTTGGAGAAGTTCGTCATTCCTTTTTGCAGACATTTAGGAGTTTCAGAAAATGAGGGACCCTTGTGCAGGATATCAATTTTCCGATCCAGCAACTTCAAAACGCAAGACAGCCACGGCCATCTAGGTGTTTGACCTAGCACGCCTCCTCTCGACTGGGGTTCCTGGGGCCTGGGCCGCCAAAGGATATTGAAAGACCCAGAAGACCCAGACTGGGGTATTCATAGGGTTTAGGGTATAGCTGCCGACTATTCTAATTGACTGCGAAGGGCTTCTTACGATGGTGTCACGACTATATCCCAGCTAGAAGGCATGGAGCTTGCAAGGGGGCTCTCTGAGCAAATGTTTCATAGCCCTTCCAATGCGCTACTCCCCGCTGGGTGCACTCGAAATGCTTACAAGGTAGCCCAGTAGTAGCCTTGTACTGTTTTTGCTTTTAAGTTCGGGGCCTCCCTACTAAGACTGAATACTGGGAAAAAGGAACCCTAAACCCTAAACCGATGTTTGAGGCGCTACCGGGAACCTAGCTGCCCAATCGTTTATTCGGGAACCGTGTCGTGGTGATATATATATATATACATACATACATCATAAATATAGTTAGTTGTGCTAGAATATTAATCCACATCGGATATTTATGGGTGTGTGTATATATATATACATACATATACATACATACACACAAGTGTCTATACTTGAATGTATGTACTATACATGCACACTAACTCTGAGCGGAGGAAGCCCGAGCCCCCAAATCTTGATTGCCCTTGGCTGCAGGCGAAGCTGAGTACGAAGCTCCAGAGAACGCCTGTGGACTCCGAACTACTTGGTCGGTAGAGCGGAGGAAGATGAAGCCCATATATGCTGGCTTTTTTCAAAAAAATGCCCTACCTGAACCATAAAAGCTTTAAAAAAACCCAACCCCAAAACCCGAAAAACGCAGCTACTCAGATGCACGCCGTGTCTGCTGAAGGCCGACCCATCTAGTTCTGGCTTTTGCAGGGGTGCTCGGGCTGTAACAAAGAGGCTGCAGCTGCCGTGCTCCGATTTTTCCTGCAGAGCAATAATCTGTCTGGAGTCACCCAGGCGTCGCGCAGGGTCCGAAATGAAGGGTTCAGTATGTAGAGTCCTCCATATAGATGGCTGTCGAATCAGACGGCCAGACACGATCCGACCTAGCTTGGAGCCGTTGTGCGAGCAAGTGAACCTGCAGCTCTTCTATTGAGCATGTGCGAGAGTGCGAGTGCGCAAATGCAGAACGGATTGCAGGAACGTTCAGAGCATTTCCGGATGGAGTGCCCAGCTTCAAGCATGCAGCCCTAAACCATCGTCTTTAAACCCTATAAGCCTTAAACCCTCTAAACCCTAAAGCCTCAACCCTAAACCCTAAACCCTATAAGCTTTAAATCCTCTAAACCCCTAAACCCTCAAGCCTAAAGCCCCGAGACCTAGCATTTCCACCTTGGACCCGCTCCAAAACCTAAAGCCAGCCACAAGCCTTCAAGCCTCGACCCCACTAGACAGAGAGACTAGGGTGCAGGGTTTAGGGTTTTATAGGGTTTAGAGTTTGAAGTTTAGGGTTTAGAGTTTGGAGTTTAGGGTTTGGGGTTCGGGGATTAGTTTTTATGGTTTTAGGGTTTAGGGTTTGGAGTTTGGGGTTTAGGGACAGTAGTCTTGCAATTGCTGCAAGGCCCAAACTGCCAGTCTTAGACGAGGAAGGTTTTGTAAAGCATTTTTGCCCGTCCCTAACCCTCCAGGTACCTACTATATAAGGCCCTAGGGGCTCTAGTACCCTATATAGTAGGTACCTGGCGGGTTAGGGTGTGGTCAGTCTACACTACACTCCGTGTCAGCTACGCAGTAATCCAAGGCGAATTGTCGAATCCTCTCGTCGATTCACAAGTCTATCCGCAAAAAAGTTCGGGATGACTGGCCAGTCGCAATGGGATAACGTCGACTTGCGCCTGCAAAGTTTATGTTTATACGCACTTCAACGAAATCTGGCTATTATCTAGTACTAACACTCGTCACGATGATCCAGTTTTAAGCTTGGGTTTGTTAGTGTTGAGCTTGACTTTGGTGTTCTGGCTGAGGTTGCGGGTGAAAGCTAGCCGTGGCATATCAACAGCCCATGAAACCTTAGCGTCCCTGCAAGCATGTGGTTGTCACATTCCGCTGAATTGGTATCGGACTGCACGCGCGGTCGTCAACAGCCTCAGCGACGCAAAAGGTGCGGACACACGAAATTGAAAGCCCGCCAGGTAGCCTTAAACCCCCGAGGTACCTATACTATATAGGGCCTTATAGCCTATATAGTATACCTGGGGGTTAGGGTAGACTCTTAGACTGTTAAGGTTTCAGCGCCAGGCGGTTCCAAGTTCGCCTTCTTTAGCACACGTGGACTTGGATGCAAGGCCGAAGCATTGGCAAGCTCCTTCGCTTACAGCTTCTTTCGCTACAACCCCCTAACCCTCCAGGTGCCTACTATACATGGCCCTAGGGGCTCTAGTACCCTATATAGTAGGTACCTGGTGGGTTAGGGACCCATTAATTAAAATCAAGGACCTCGGTAAGGGGCCTCCATGCGGTCTAAACGATCTTTGAGTTCAGGGCCGTTCAGGGTTTGATGGTCAAGACAAGCGTGCGTTACGGTTGTCCCTCAGCATAGCTGCAGCGCATACTCCATCATAATGTGGGTATTACCATGAATCCCGTACGCAGTTAAAGGGCTAGAATCAGGATGCTTTTTATTTTGGTTAAAGCACTTACAAAGCCGGGCTGAGTTTAAACAGATGTTTAGACGCACGCGCAAAGGAAACTAGGGGCTGTGAAATCCCAAACCCTCCGACACGAAGTCCAAAGGCCTCACACGTGGACTGAAAAAAAATAAATTCCCAAAGCCTGAATCTAGAATGTAAATAAATACGCATCAACCCTCACACCGAAACCCTGTGCCCCTTGTCTGTCATACCTGGGATGTCGGAGTCGAGGCACTGCGACATGCTGCGACACAAGACTACAAGGGTTTAGGGCTTTGGGTGTAGGGCTTTATGCAACCCTCATCCGCAGGCGAAGCCGAAGGTTGATCCGGAGCTGACGCCGGCGCAGCGAGCGGTGGTGGATTTGGTGTTGCCTTCCGGCTGGTTAACAAACACAGTAAGTATTGACACAGGATTGACCGGCACGGGAATTTGAACCAGGGCGACAGCAATGACAGCAACACATCAAGACAGTTTTGTTGTTGTTGTCGTTCTCTCTAGATGTCCCTCTCTCTCTCTCTCTCCGTCTCCCTCTGCATATCCTAAACCCTAGACCCCAAGAGCCCTACAACCCTAAACCCTAAAACTCTAAACCCTAAACCCGCTCTCTCTCTCTCTCCCTCTCCCTCCGTCTTTCTGTCCCCCTGTCTGACTGCGAGGTTCCCCTTCGGACAGGGAACCCGGTTTATTGTTTAGCGTTTAGGGTTGCTAAAGGGTCCGAAAAAAGTATCCCAGGATCTGAAAAGTATCCCGGCATGTAACTGCATGGGTTAGTAGAGTGCGCTAGTGATGGGTTCCATTTGGGCGCGACGACCCAGGGCACGGAAGCGCAGTCGGACGCCACACATCCCTCAACCCTAAACCCCATAAATCCTGAATCCTAAACCCAAGCAGTATCTATAGTCTCCATTGTAGTGCTTTTTCGGTGTTCCTTTATGGGACTCTAAATAAAGATTTGTTTTGAACCCAAACAGGAACTACAATGGAGACTATAGGCAATGCTAAACCATACTCCAGCATCTCTGAGATTCGAAACTCCCGAACTAAAGTCCTTCAGCCATGAGCTTGCTGAGGCTTCAAAGTTTAGGGTTTAGGGTTTAGGGTTGGCTAGATCTTAAGCTCAAAAACCACGGCAACAACTCCCGCACTTGTCCTGAAGCCTCGCTATCAACCGGAACCATGGAGCGCTATACTGCCTACGCCTCAACAAAAGCCTTCATTAGTTAGCAGTACACCGAACCCCATTATAGTCAAGCTCTCTTGAAGACCTAGAACAATCCTGATACAGCCTTACAGACAGCCTGCAGGAGCACGGCACACAGTATAACGCTAAACCCGACTCGTCGGCGTTGCTTCGCTGAGGCGGGGAAGGAGCCTCTTCCTCACAGGCACGCGGTTTAGGGTTTAGGGTTTCTGAAACCCGTTCCAAGAGCCGCCACAACGATTAGAGGGGCCTGACTCCGGAAGAATTGAAAAAGGGCTTAGGTCGTATCACAGTGAAACAGGAACTACTGTGTCTGGCCCCACAGCAAAAACCAGCGGCATGTTGTCTAGAGATTTTGACGAGGGTTTGAAGTTGGGCTTCCAATTCTAAGGTAGCCTTTGCAGTAAGGTGGTTCAGCCGAGTACTAAGGTCTTGAGGCCAATGTGATGATGTTGGTGGCTGAAGCGCTAAACTCTAAAGCCCTAAACCCTTGAACCCAATCAAGCCTTAATAGCCTTAATATTCAACGCCCATATAGAGCACTTACGACAAAGCTCTTATAGCCCTTTAGATGATGAAAGAACAAAACCTTATAGAAACCTTCTTAAAACTCTCAACCTATCCTACAGAAGCGCCACTAGGAATCCGGAATAGACTCCAAACCTTAAGCCCTCCCTCGAAGAACCTACCAGGGCTCCTCGGTGTGAGGCTTCTGTGAAAGTCCGGAAATCCCAAAGATTCGGAGTTTGAAGCCAGGTTGTTGTGTTGTGTGTTTTTTTTTCGGTTTGTTGTGTGTCGTGTTTGTTTTTGTTGTGTGTTGTTTGGATTTTGGGTGAGGTGGGGTTCCAGGAAGGCTTTCGCGATTGGGAGATTGCACACTCGCTTTCTTGGGCTTCCCTGTGTCACATACTTCGGCCTCGGGGGATTTTTAGGGTTTAGGGTTTAGGGGTTCCTGTTTGGGTACTTGAAGGTCAAAGAATAAGCTGCTTTCGTGTGTGGACGCTTTGAAGCCCTCAAAACCTGAAACCCCCTGTCAGTACAGCCACAACAACAATCCTATGCCGGGTACACAGGGTTGCTTGTAAGCTTTCTGAACCCAGCGCGAGCTGGAGCACCATTGTCAGCTTTACCGATAAGCTTGTTCCGAGAATACAGTATACCCCTATGTAATTGCAGTACGTAATAGAGCGAGCGTGTCATCAAAGTCAAGCGGGAGGTCGCGTTACAGTACTGCCCCACATTTCCATGCCAATGCGTAAGCAACCAACCAACACACACACACATCACAGGCGCTGCTGGAACAGGGTCCTGCTGGCAAATTCTTGGAGATGGGGACGGCTACGTTTTAGACAGTGGGGCTGGGTGTTTTGGAGTTGCGGTTTTGACCAACTTACGATATAGGGATTTGGGTGCAGGAGATCGTTACAGCTGAAGGGCGAAACGGAATCCGAAAACGTCGATCTCGACTCCAAGCACCCTGAACCTTACTCGTAAACCCTTAATTCAGCTCTTCTCATGCAAGTCCAGAAGGAGTTTAGGCGACCAGACGGAAAGAAGCTCTAGAACACAAACACAAAGAAGTAGCCTAAATCGTGAAGCTGAAGTCCCCTAACCCTGAGGCCAGAATGTTCGGTCCACAATATGAAAGGCAGAAGCCCTCAACCGAAGCTTCAAAATTCTCTCGCCCATGTATTTTAGACGAGTGGGTACTGCTGTTGTCCTCGAGCTCGTTAATTCAATCGTTTCTGCTTGAGGGATATCCAGAGATCTCTATATGACTACACATATGTGTATCTGTTTACGTAGACTATACAGACATATATGTTTACCTTCAAAGGCAACTACATGTTCCTTCCACAGCCAGGAAGTCGCTAGTTCTCCGCGCCGTGAACCGCGAAGCCAAACGGCAGGTGCGATGCAAGCAGAGTGCGGTGGCATGTGCGTTGTTAGGGTCTCGGTGTCTCTCTCTCTCTCTCTCTCTCTTTCTCTCTTTATATATATATATGTGTGTGTGTGTATGTATGTACATGTATATTATATATATATA
>CAJNJA010019607.1:0-10181 GCA_905231915.1 Symbiodinium necroappetens
GCAGCAGCAGTCATCGTCGTCGTCGTAGTCGTCGTAGTAGTCGTCGTCGTAGTCGTAGCCATAGCCGTAGTAGTAGTAGTAGTAGTAGTAGGCAGTAGTATAGGTGGTGGTAGTAGTAGTAGTAGTAGCAGTTTAGTTTAATGAAAACAAAATGATCACGCCCCCTAGTAGTCCCTATGTGCCCGTAGTCGATGTTGTACAATAACATACTATGTACCCCAAGACCCTATTCTGATTTGTGAACGCCCTAGACTAAACCCTGTAAAACCTTGAGCCGTAAAGCCATTGTAAAGAACTCACTTCAGGGATTGGGTTTATGATTGTTACGGGTTCCTATGAGAGTCTCTTGTAGGAACACTTAACAATCTGGGAGTGAGGATTAGGGGGACCCTTGGGGATATAGATCCTCTCGATAAGGTCCCCTTTAAGAGAGCCACAAGTAGGGTTCAGAAGAGTGCCATTTAAGGGGTCTCCCTAATACTACCTAGGACAATCCTAAAGCCAATCCCTGAAGCTCTCTCCACTTCGCCCATGCGGCCCAAGGATGATCACCACACTGTCGGCCCCAACGCTGTCGCTGTTCCTGTGCAGCAGAAGAAGTTTGGGTGTAGGGTTTCGGGTTTAGGAAGGGGTTGGAGTGACAGAGTTCGGACAACTCCAAGGGAGGATTGTAGCCCGAATTCTTTTCACGCCTGGGTCTATGCATATGCAAGGAACCACGACGCCTCGCACCACACCCAACCTAGCCCTACACCCTAAGCCGAAGCGCTCTGTCGTTTTCTGTGCGCAGTGCTTAAGATGCCGCCTGCGGCTTCGGCGCGCTTTGGAGCCATGGGCTTTATACCGCTTCCGCACCCAAGAGAGTTCTCAAACCCTAACCATAAACGGCTCACCTTAACCCCGAGTAAGCTACCTTATTGAGGACTTCATCAAGAGATCAAGATAAAGAACCCCAAACAGGCAAAATTTGCTGAATTAAGGTGCGTTTTGAGTCCTCAAATTTTCCGCTCGTGGCTTCGGCCAAGGTGCAGCATTGCGCTGGTCCAGGGCAGGAGGACAATGATCGTCATCAGGACGGTGTAGGCTAAAGTGCCTTGAGCTCAGCTTAGCTCCCCAACTCTTCCCTGTTCGAAATCCTGAAGAGCCCTCCAGGGTTTCAGGGTTTAGGGTTTAGGGGTTTCGACTCTCACACTCGCACAAGGCAGGCAAGGCTCCACACAGGGGTTTGGGGTTTAGGGGTTTAGGGGTTCAGGGTTTAGGGTTTCAGTTGTTAATTAGGGTTTTAGGGTTTAGGGTGTATAGGCTTTATAGGGTTTATAGGGTTTAGGCAAAACCCGACACCTTCTTTTGCATATTTGCGATTGATGGGTACCCCTGACACCCTTAAACAAACAAAGCCCCCAATCCCGAAAGGCCGAAAAAGGCCTAAACCCAAGACGTCAAAAACTGGAGGAGCATAGTAGTAGAGACTGCCTCTGCCCTTTTTGCAGCTAAGCTCTGAGCGTCAGGCGGCGAACCCGCTGTAAACCATCAACCCTGAACCCTTTTTTGAACCCAAACTCCAAACCCTAAACCGTCCAAAGTGCGAATAACTTCCGCGCACCGGCTCTGGCGTGGATAGTAAACGAGGACAGACGTGCAGCCCACGGCCGCCATGAGATTCATGGCCTTTGGACGGTTACGGGTTCGTGGTTTGGATTCAAGGCGTGCCAAGGCTTGGAAGTTGGTGGTGTGAGCTCCCCAGAGAGCCCAATACAGCTTATAATAATATACCTTAAATTACAGGGGGCCTTGACATTACATTAAGGCCATGGTTTAAGGCATATACCTTAATTCAGGGGTATTGGGCTCGCTGGGTCACAGCTCACGGTGACACGGCCCATTCCAACTCCCTCAGCAGTATCCTCTCGCGCTGGTTTTGTTTTCAGATGCTTGGGACCTATACTTGGAGGTACATGGGTAGTTACATGTGGGGTTATAAGTCCCCTAATTTGGGCTATAATCATTTTTGTCCTACTTATAACCCCACATAGAACTACCCATGAACCTCCATGTAGCTCAAGGTTGGAGCAGAAACCCAGCGGCAGGGCGATTTGGCGAGACCTCCGCAGCTCTTGACTGTCTCAGTGCCGGACGATGGATAAGTTGACAAGAAGAATGCGGAGGACTTCTACATGAGGCCGGCTGCCTGGGCACAGGGGGTTCATGAGGATCATATTGAACAGTAGGATGGTGAAGAAAATTGGCTACGCTTATGGTCAATCATAGTAGCTACTACTGCTGCTGCTGCTGCTGCTGCTGCCGCTGCTGCTGCAACAACAACAACAACGACGACAACGGCAGCAACAGCAACAACAACGGCACAACAGCAACTCAACAGCTCCGACATGCTACGACTACGACGACGACTGCGACTGCGATCATGACGTTCATAACAACGACAACAGCCACGAGGACAACGACAATGACGACACCGCACTTCTGCCAATCCCATTACTGTTGCTTCTGAAAATACCATCATTAAGACTGCGGCACCGACGACGACCACTGCTGCCACTTTGGCTTCTACTACTACCGCTGCTACTGCGACGAGTGCCGCCAGTAGTACTCATCAGGTGTATGAAGCACTGCTTTTGTAGTTGGCCTTGCCCCTGCGGTCCGTGAACAGCTTTCGATGGCAGGTTGCCGAGATCCTCGTCGCGAAGCTGGACAGCCACATCGTCCAACATGCCAGCCAACACCGGCATTGCAATGACCTTAGCTAGCGAAGACTTTCAGTGAGGCGACCTTCTGCTATCATTGAGGGAAGATTGCGTAGAGGATGTTGGAGTTGCGCAACCTAGGATTCGAGTGCCAGGGCTTAGGTGACGCAGTTTCAAGCACCCTAAACCCTAATTGAGCGCCATGCCAGCCCCCAATTACGAGTACTCCTGCTGGTATTAGCACTAGCATTAGCATTCCTATCATTATGGTACTGGTGTTCGTACTAGTACTAGTATTACCATTGGTAGCACACACGGTTCAAAGCACAAAGTCGTAGAATTCGGAAGCCTTGACCTGACCTGGTAAATATGAGGGAATTAAAGCAACTAGACCCCTATATCCACCGGATTCCACCGGTCTCCATGTGGATCAGAATACACCAGAAAAAAAGCAAAACTCGGGATAGGGAGATATCCCATACTGTAGGAATCCCCTCTCCTTGGAGCCTGAAAAAGTAGGGATATCCTTCTAACATGCTTGTGCTTATGACCTCTTCGGGTCCCTGAAGGTACACTGGCGCCTAACGAGATTCTGAGCAGGGCGCCATCCTGACATCCTGCCTGTTGGCCTGGGGCTGATGCACAGCAACCTGCATTACTCGAGGTACAGGAAATACCGTCAATCCACAGACGAGGGCACTTCAAGCAATGCAAGATGTTCATCAGCCGTACCATGAACCGAAAGCCCAGCCGTAAAGTCAATCCAGTATCCATTCAACAACCCTCCGGTCGAGGCCACCCGGGTATTTACAAGAGTACCAGACTTACTATGGTATTACGACGACGACGACTATCACTGGCACATGCAAGCTGTCATCATCAGGCCTGTACAAAGGAGATGTTGCTGCCGAGAAAGCAGTAGTCTGACTGCTTCGTGTCGTTACAGTCGCTTTGAGGGAAAAGTATCACAAGTAACATGATGACTGCGATGCACAAGTATTGCAAATTGTCATCATCGTTCAACCAAGCTGCCAATGCATTCCAGTAGGGCAAGCCCACGGGAGATAGGGCACCCTGCATGAGCTCTGGCACCTCAGCACGCAACACGATGCTGCTTCCCAGGAGTCCCATGAAAAACAACTCTGCCCTCCTGAAAGATCGATCCGAGGATCCCAACCACCTGCAATCCCTCAAACACGTTTCGGCGTATAGGCTTCAAGGGAACTTTTTCGGGGCTTAGACGGGTTGCTTCCAAAGTGGAGCGATCAGTTTCGGTGCCCGAGAAGCCCAGGCACGCCAGTCTTGAAAAATAAGGAAGACTTGCACCACCCCACCACCCAAACTCAAAAGTTTGCGCTCGAGGCACTAGCTGACGTGCTCGATCTTCCATTGCAGCACAGGCCTCATACATTTAAGGTCAGTTCAAGTAACCATGCACAAATGGAAACTCAAAATGCTCGTGACCCTGACGGAGGTATGATGATGATGATGCAGATGAAGATGAAGATGATGATGGTAGACATCATTGTGTCGCTGCTGTTGCTGCTGATGCTATTGTGCCGCTGCTGTGGTTGCTCTGTTGATGCTGATGTTGTTGGCGCTGCCCTGTTGCTGTTGCCGCCGCAACAGCTGTTGCTGCTACTGTTACTGTTGCCATTGATGGTGTTGCTACTGTTGTGAATGATGATGCTGCTGCTGGCGCTGGTGCTGGTGCTATTGCCGTTGCTACCGCGGCGGTGGTAGTCCGAACTTTCCGTGCCCCTGTGGCAAGGGCTCTAGGTCTTCTGTTTGGGGTTCGCTGTCTGAGTTTAGGGCTTGGCATTGAGGTCGAGGGTAACAGTTTAGGGATTAGGGTTTAGCGAGTGTTGAGGGTGTGGTGTCCACAGTTACAGGCAGTTACAGGGCTCAAACAGACGTTCGGTCCAGTCCGTACTGAGCTCCTGCGATCACTCCGCACAGGTGTCCTCCGGGCAAGGCAGACTCGCCTTCCCAATATTAAAGGAAACAAACCCCTTCAACCCCCCATATAAACCCTGACACACCAAAAGAACCCTCATAGTAATCCTTAATATAGAACCCTAAGCCAAAACTTCTTTTCATTTTCCTAAAGCCCTCAACCCGAAAGCTATATGCAAGCGCCTCATTTTTCGTGGCATCCGTATCGATCAACCTTGGCAGCAGGATGTGGCAACCAAACCTTACTGATCGCCTCATGTCCTTAGGGGTAGTAGGAAGATGGCTCGAAAATTCATGAATGGAGGCGCAGCTCTCTAAACACCAAACCCTTAGATGGCCCTAAACCCCTAACACCCGCAATCCCCCCCAAAACCCCAAAACAGCCCGGACCCCAAATCCCAAAACTCCGAAATCCCCAACCCTGCCCCGCAAACCCTATTAGCCTTAAACCTAAACCCCGAAACCCCCAAACTCAAAACCCCAAGCCGCTTTATCTGTTTAACTCTAAACCCCAAACACTCAACCCCAAAACCTTATCAACCCTAACCCCCAAACCACAAACCCCCAAATCCCTGAACGCTGTTGACCCTAAACTCCAAAGACTACGCCCCAAGCTTATTGGTTTCTATGTTGTTCCATGCTTGACATCCCTGGGTCGGGCAAGCTGAACCCCAAGCTCCAAGCACTACACACAAAAAGGTTCAAGGGTTTAGATCGTAGGGTATCGGGTTTAGGCCGGGGGGCATACGTCTCTGCCGGACAACAAGAACAACAACCTAGAGTTTAGAGATTACGCTCTCTGGGTTTTGGCCTCCGGGCGCTCTCACGTATGTGTTTATGCATGTTTGCATGCATGAATGTATGATATGTATACGCTATATGTGTAAACTGTAAATTCGTGATCTTTGTGACATATTATGTATCTATGTATGTATGTATGTGTGTATGCATGTATGTGTGTATGCATGTATGCATGTATGTGTGTATGTATGTATGTATGTATGTATGTATGTACGTATGCGTTGCATGCATGGCGTGATGGCTTTTTCACGCGCACTTTGTCAGACATAAGACTGCCTCTATCGCGCGTAAATCAAAAGTTATCAGCCCTCTGAGTGACTTTATCATGCGCGACAGCTGGCCATAATCAGAGACAGCCATTTGCTCTATCGGACGCGTGCGTCGGTCAAGGCAACTCGAAGAAACAATGCCATGTGCATTTCCTTAGTCCCCTGAAAGTGCACAACGTCCAATTGCAGTTTCATGACCCTGTCCATTAACATTCAAAGTGTAGCTCTTCGTACGGCAGACAAACCGCTTTTGACTAGCGGACGACCCTCCGGGGCAAGGCAGCACACGTAGCTCTATGCATTCTACAAACGCCTGCAAATCCAGCTCCAAGATAAACCCTAAACCCTAAGCCATAGATACCCTTTAAGCTGCCGCTGACGGGCGGCCCTAAACCCTCAACCCTGAACCCTGCTGGTGGCTGCTGAGCCTGTTGCCACACCGTTGCCACATAGCACTCGCCCATGCGTTTTCTACTGGACACCTAAATGCATAGCTACCTCCCGACAGTGAGCTCCAGCTATTCCTAATAAAGCGCGCGGTGTTTCCCGATAAAAACGGCGAATGGTGTGCGTTAAACCCTCCCATGAATTTGAACCATGGCGCGCTGAAACTCAATAGTTTTTGATAAAGACAGCTCTCTGTATGCATGTACGTATGTATATATGTACGTACGTCGGTATGTATGCATGTATGTATGACATACATGTATGTGAGTATGTCCATATATTTCTGCATGCTGCATGTTCGAAGTACCGGCTTGCCTCACGGACAGCTGCGCTTTCGATCCGATAAAAAAATGCACCAAGAGGCCCGGCATTCGTCGCCAGGTGACGGACAGCGGTGAAAATCCTGAGATTGGGGGGGGTTCTGGTTTGAGCGTCGAAGGCTTTCAACTCAGAGGAAAAACTCCAAACATGTTTCGTTTAACAGGGGTCAAAGCCGTGCGAGGTTGAAGTTTGCTTTATAGAGCCTACTTGGAGGTTCATGGGTAGTGAGGTGGTAACCATCATTATGATCCATGGGGACGTATAACCCCACTTATATCTACTCATGAACCTCCAAGTAGAGCACCGGGTATATGGCCAGCGGAATCTAACACCAAATGCCAACCCTCAGAGGTTAAACCCTGGAAGACCTGATGCCCATAAAGTAACCCCACATCAGCCTTGCAGCACGTATAAGCCCACTAGCCCAAAATGCGGAATACGGGGCTGCTGGCGGGCAGAACTGGGGCCACAACTCTGTGTCAAAGTGGGGTTTCAGTTACTTCGTCGAGCACCGAATGCAAATCCCGACTTTTGCTGTATGTGTTCTGCAGAGCTTTGGGTTTTAGGTTGTGTATGCAACAAGCGTTCGTGTGAAAAGTTTCAATAACCTTCTGCAATCCGTCTAGAACAGACCTAACTATATAGCACCTTCCGCACCATGTATCCATGTGACAACAGGCCATGCCATGCGACACCAGAGCGCTAAGAATTCCAACAAATTACACATTGGGAGAGGCCCGCAGCACACCAGAACCAGAATATCTCCACTGAATTCTAGCCGGACAGCAAGGAGGGTTTGATAAAGAAACCATAGAAGCTGACCAATCCCTACAGCCTTGAGGTCCATAAACCCAACAGCAAGATCCAAACACAGGGATTTAATGTAGGGGTCTTCATGATAATCCTACTATTTCTTATCATACTAAGAATAATAGTTCTAGCAGGAAATAAAGTCGTCATCAGTATCACACTACCAGTAGTAGTAGTAGTAGTAGTAGTAGTACTACTACTACTACTACTACTACTGCTACTGCTACTACTGCTATTGCTACTACTACTACNNACGACCACGACGACGACGACGACTACGACTACGACTTCGACTACGACTACGACTACGACTACGACTACGACTACGACTACGACTACGACTACGACTACTACTACTACTACTACTAGAAAACTACTAGCAGGTATTACTAAAATAAGAATAACAATAATAACAATAAGGATCATGACAAACATGCTATACATAACAATACTAGTAATACTAGAGAGCCCTACGGAAGACCATTACCAATTGTTCAAACTGTGCATTAGAACACCTTTTTTGAACGAGATCTCTCTGAATTCTAATGCCTAAACCCCATACCTTCATCCCTAAGAACTCTCAAACCTTGTATTCTGAACCGGATCTCAGAACAATCAGCCGCAAGCTGCGCTCATGGAACACTGAACCCTAAATCCTAACACAAGCACTCATCTTCGACACGCAGAGGGGCTCAGCTCGATCTGGCTCGTGGTGGCACTTCGCCGAACGAAACGTGAACCTCGGGTGCCCGCGGCTCAGCGCTTGGGGATGAGGATTCCGGGCTCGAAAGAGAATGGGAGCTCATGGTTGGTGGCTTTTTTCATGATTTTGGGCTGGGGCCTTTCGGATGTGATTGTGGATCCTTCTCTGGGTCAAAATCTGCAGGACCAGGGGCAGTTGGAAACTAAAAACCGGGCAGTAGGGGCATCAACACATCGTCAGTTGTATAGTAAACAATCGCTGGTTGCATCCTTGCTGTCTTGGGCGCCTTGAGTTCAGGATGGTTTAGGACTCGGTGGGTTGATACGGACATTGAGTGCTGGGGGGCGGCTTCTTGTAAGATCCGTTAGACTCGGAGTCGTTGCGGCGCATAGCGTCGCTGAGCCCGACATAGTCTACCCATAAGCCCCTAAGTAGTTATATTTAGAATCCTATAAGGTAATCCCAAAAAGGAACTACTTAGGGGCCTATGGGTAAAGCCTGAACGTCTA
The DNA here is from genome assembly GCA_905231915.1 of Symbiodinium necroappetens. Lineage (NCBI taxonomy): Eukaryota > Dinophyceae > Suessiales > Symbiodiniaceae > Symbiodinium > Symbiodinium necroappetens. Next base: position 8,519 of record CAJNJA010019607.1, read on the forward strand.
AAGGCCTGTAGCCTGTAATCCGAAAGTCTGCTACGAGTCGACATATATATTTGTCGAGATGAACCAATAGCAGCAGCAGTCAAGCATCTCGCCTACTCACACATCGGATATATAAGTCCATAAAAGGCAGCCTGATATAGGAAATCCAGACACAGGTACGTGTATTCGTGAATATGTCCGCTGCTAGAAGGACACGCTCTTCTATCGGAGGAGGCTAGAAACTAGAAACCCACAAGCCATGAACCCTCAACCTCCTCTTCAACCTGTCACATAAACTCTCAACCTCCTAAACCTCCTGAACCATAAAAGCTCAGCCTGAAACGCCAAACCCTAAACCCTAAATGGCCGTTCAGTCAAGTCACGTCTGGATGTCGTGAGCGAGCTGACTGCGAGCCTTGAGGCTGCTTTTGGGAATGAGCGAGCGGGGGGGGGATCCCCCGAGCATGTAGACGACTAGCTTTAAGAATAAGGTTTGGGGTTCAGTTCAGGCTTGAGGATTTAGGCTTTTGTGGTATGATGTAATATAATCCTATGTGTGCTTTTTTACGGTGGTAACGTTGATGACCATTCCGGCCTTCACGGTACTTGGAGTATCATGGGCCTTAGTAACTGCAACATACGTATACGGAATTATAAAGCTAACCCCCAATTCAGGTATTTTGAACCTTGCTCATTAAGCCCCTTTTGCATCAGGACTGGGGCACTCGATTTGACATTGAGCTCCAGAATCCAAACAAGCAGGTCTCCAACTCTAAACCTGGGATCCAAGACCCTAAACCCTAGATCCTATACCCAACGAAAGGTGAGGATGATTCTGTGCGCTCAGGGGCCAAACCTCCATCTGCAGCCTCGAGGACTCTTGTTTGGGATTGCCCCTCCGAAGCTCTTTTGACAGGGGCAATTTATTTAGGTTTAGGGTTTGGGGGCCCGAAGATGTACGAAATCTCTGCGATGCAAGCAATGCAGCCAAATCCCATGTAGTTTCAGTAGCCGGCATCTTGCCATCTAGAGGCTTGGGTGCCGGCTCAGGCTACATGAAAAATCTTGCTGCATGCTGCTCCAGCTATACCCCCTGTCGAAAACACTGGTTCTCGCTCAGGCGCGATTCCCCACTTCCGGAGTACACGCACCAATACAAATATCCTTGGCGACACGCGGGTCGACCGCAGAGCTCATTACAGCTGCGACAAAAGCTGGTCCATAATGCAGGTAATTGGAGATTAGCAGCAACGACAACAACAACAGCAACAACAACACCAACAACAAGACCAACAAAATCCACAAGACCAACAAGACCAACAACACCAACAACGCAAGCAACACCAGCAACACCGACAACACCAACAACACCAACAGCACCAACAACACCAACACCAACACCACCAACACCACGAACAACAACAACAACAACATCAACAACAACAACAGCAGCAACAACAACACCAACAACACCAACAACGCCAACAACACCAACAACACCAACCACACCAACCACACCAACAACACCAACCACACCAACCGCACCAACACCAACAACAAGACCAACAAGACCAACAAGACCAACAAGACCAACAAGACCAACAAGACCAACAAGACCAACAACGCCAACAACACCAACAACACCAACAACACCAACCACACCAACACCAACACAAACACCAAC
>CAJNJA010019608.1:0-10181 GCA_905231915.1 Symbiodinium necroappetens
ATCTAGCAGACAACAACACAGACGCCTGGCAAGCAGATGGACAATGGCACGATGATTCCTGGCAAGAGTCATCTTGGGATGACTGGTCCTGGGACTATGCAGAAGAGTCCTATGCAGCCAAGGGCAAAGGAAAGAAAGGAAAGAAGGGCAAAGGAAAAGGCAAGTATGGAAAAGACGGCAAAGATGGAAAAGGAGGCTCCAAGGACGGAGCAGCGCAACTTGGCGATGCCGCCCAAGGCAGTACTTCGACTGCTGCCGCAACAACTTTGTTCGTTGACAACCCGAACTTCTACAGCCTTTCTTTCCTGGCCACCGAAAATCACGAAGCCCGGCATCGGTACCACACAGCTGAGACCCTGTCTCAGTTCACCTTTGCCAACTCCGAGTCGACAAAGTGCAAGCAGAAGCTGATCATTTGCATGTACGACCGGGAGTAGTCAGTCCAGTCCACTGAGTTTGACATCGTCGAGCAGGGCCACGTACCAACCTTGATGTCCCTGCCTCAGATGCGAAATCGCAGGTTTCAATTCGACCTCCAACAGGACAAGGCTTACATCAGCAGTCCAGTCTGAGAGCAAGGATCTGCACGGATGAACCTGGAAAACCAAGTTGCAGAAATAGCTGCCACCGATGAAAAGTTGCAAGTTTTCGACTCGGTGGCAATTTCTGGTTTTGGGATCTGAGGATGAAAAGCACACGGGCCACTAAACTATGGATTATTTCTATGTGCGTAGCTGCGGGCTTGCTTCAGTCGAGCATTTCGGGGCCAAGGGTTGGGGGGACTGAAGTTATCGACATCTTTCGGTCGCGATGCTCATGATGTTCAACCCCAGCCGCCAAGATAAATCGAAGCAAGGATGCGGGAGCAAAGGGTCACGTATGGGGCAATGGAAAGGCAGACATTGTAGTATAGAACAGGGTTAGGTGATCTCTTTATTAAACTTGTGAGCCCGCGACTGAACCAGAAGCCTTATGCCTTAAGCTCCAATGTGAATTCCGAGCTTGACACGCCGAATCCTTGCCGGAAAACCGTATAGCGAGTACACTCTACATCACGAGATAGGACTTCTCATGCAAGTCCTGCAAATCGCTTTTGAGCTCGCAGAACTCAAAGTTCGTTGCTGTTCATGCTCAAACCGGCGAGCAAGTTCTTGTGCGGTTTTGGCAGAGCAGGCACACAACAACGACAGCGACAACATCGCACTGGCATAGCAGGCATACAGTCACATATATTCGCCTCAAAGTTGCGTAACATGAGCATTCTTAGAGCGAGCTCTAGTTGGTTGCAGCCCGTCGTGCAGATGTACATGAAACTGTTTAACTGCCGCCTCCACACCCCAACCTGGTAAAGCAATCCATCCCCAATTTGAGAACTCGTCCTCGTCAGCATGTTTTGCACATGCTACCAACAGTCCTGTAATTAGCTCTAAATTGGTCTCAGTAGCCCGACTTGGTCAGAGTGGTGGATTGCTGCTAACACACGAACTCCAAGCCGCACCGAAACAGCACAGAGCGAGGAATGGAGAGCGGCTCAACCATGCTTCGGAGTTAATGGACACAAAAAGGCAAATCTCGACGATGGGCAGCTGTCGCAAAGCACTGAAACCAATCAAAATTTGACCGATTTCAGACCTACGAGACTCTACGCCAGGTTGCGCGATTTTACGCCACTTTTCGCGATTTTACGCCACTGCTGTTTTGGCAAAATTTGCAATAAACGCACATGAACTCACCCGAAAGCACCAAAAAGGTTCGAACACGAATCACCGACTGAACCTGGCGCCGCCGCAATTATAGATCAACACAAAACGTTCCAGTTGCATAGGACATCAGTTTGACTATAATGATTACCGACCCATGCCGCATTAGGGGAAGAATGCAGAAGTTAGGTTTAGAGCTGTGCAGTTGGGATGTACCGCATTGGGGTTGCAAGGAACCCACTACTCATCTAACAGACACCGCATACCACTACATTGCCTCCCAAGTACAAGTATTGTCCATCTCTCCTACATTTTGTCTTTGGCATGAGATATGAGCATCGCGACCGAAAGCGAGCCGACTAGTTCAGACCCCCAGGCCTTATCCCCGAAACACTAGAGTAAGAAGCGCTTCCTGAAGTTAGCGCCCAGAAACTGTTGACACGTTGGCAGCCTGTGAACCTCACACTCGAAAGTTTCTGCGATGGTGATTGTTGTAGGTGGCTATGTTTTTCAAGTTGTGTACTTGCTGCATCGTATAAGGTGGTTCTCCAGCTAGCCCTTCTGAAGTAAAGAGTAGTGCCATATAATATCCAGAATGTTGCCTCCTGCACATGTTTCGATTTTGGGCTTATGGGGTTGATGTGTCGGTTTCGAGGGTGGGGGTGTTGATGCATCCTCTATGCGTTTTGGGGTAGATCAGGTGACTCCTGTGTGCATGGTGTAGGTATGTTTAGGTTGACCATTAACCTGCTGATTGCCCGTGCATGCGCGGTCGTTATTCTGATTTTCGCTCTGGCTTCCGGCATGGGTTCCATTTAAAGCATTCAGGGCCGTTCAGGGACTCAAGTTTTCCAGTCACGAACGACAAATAAGCTGCCGGTGTCTTTTACAGTCGAAACCGAGCCTTTCACAAGAATGTTTTATATGCAAATCACCACTTTAGCTAAGTTACGGCTAAGTTGCTGTTTTCTTGGCTCAGTTGCTTTTTTCTGCTACTGTCCTAAAGGCGCCTGTTTTTTCAAAGTTGCTTGTTATTCTTGCCACTTTGGCGCTCCAGGAAGGAACAAAGGCGGATTGACAGCTTGGTGTTTTGCGCTGCATAGCCTAAATGGAAATAGTCCCAGCTCCTCCCTCAAAAGAAAATGGCATCTGTCGGGCACGAATGTCGGCAACATGAATCCAGAAGCAGCAGCCCGTTCTGTGAAGGCCAGTCGATGCATTCATGGCGGTAACATGCGAAATGTCATCCAATGTCCATGCCCACACGCGGTGGACCAAAGCGGCCTCAAGCTCGGGGGCTTCGTGGACCGCGGAGAAGGGCGAGGACCCTCGGCCTGAGCGGTGCAGATCGCAAGGATGGACTTCACTTCGGGAGCGGAGAAAAAGAGGCTCCAGGCTGTCGGCTTTCCTTCCCCACCCAAGCGGCGTGTCCTGCATGCGGCCAAAGGCAGGGACGGGGAGGTCTCACGAAATGCCGGCCTGATGCCGTTTCTCGGTGCGCGTGGGGGTGTCGGTGGACGTCACGGACGTCTCGGAGCACTCGGAGATCTGACGACCCATCCTGAACATATTAGGCTGACGAGACTGAAGCATATGGCCGCATGTCGAATGTCTACGACCTATGAACTATGAACATGCCAACACGCTTCCCGTTCAAACGCTGGTGTTCCGGGACACAATGGAGGCCACGCAGCAGCTCCTCAACGAGTGAGACGAGCTGAGTTTCGATAAACTGCGATTGTTGCATTCCTTTCAACAAGACAGCCGGAATCTGTGCCTTCTGCGGTGGCCTTGGAGAGGGCCCAAGCTGAAGGGTGGCTTGCTCCACCTGCAACGTCGGCATCGATTATCAGAAAGAAGGGCAGTCGCTGTGACAATTTACGGCAATGGGATCTGCACCGCACTTGTTGGCACTCACGTAGACTTAGACAACTTCAACCCGAACTCTCGAAGTGCTGGGTCTGCCGATACCTTGTCCAGTGGGCCAAGCTCGAGAACAGGATCGTTCAGCAAGTCCTGCGAAATCATCGAATCATATAACCTCCTTCCCACCAAACTTCGTACTCGGGCTTGCTGCAGAGTACACTTCTGGGCCAGGGTGGGATACTGTCAGTCACATGAAGCAGAAAAGCTCGGCGGCATTGTATGTTCCAAGCTGCGCGTCTTCTGACTCCTGAGGCTTCCATCCCTGACCAACAAATCTGGGGAAGTCCTCCTCCAGTTCGTTCAAACCTCCGCTCCACGTATTGATGCGGTGGTACGGAGCTGTCGGAGTCGATGTATCGGCATCCACATCGAAAGTTGTGCTCTTGACCTTTGACCCGGACTCGGACAGCTAGACTCCGTCTCCGTCAACATGCAAGGGCAACAAGAACACTCTGCTCATGATGTGGTGTTTCCGACAAAATAAGCGCTCCCCGACACAGACCACCAGAAAGAAGATCCTGATCATGAGCCCCTAAGAAGAAGTCCGACACGTCTCACAAACCAGGCAAGGCTCCCCTAACCGCGGGTTCGACTCATGTGAGCTGCCCGCAGCACTCCACTCGCTTTGCAAAACCTCCGTGATGGTAGGAGGCGAAGTGTCTTTTTCAGGGTTTTGGGTGTTTAGGGCTTGGTTGTTAAGTTTAGGGTTTCGGAGCGTGTGGGCGGGGGAGATCTGAGGAAAGCGGTGCATCCTGCCTGCTGGTTGCTGCGGGGCTCTTGACTTGGAGTCGCAGGACAGAGCCTGACATTTACGGATGTCTTCGCTATGCCGTCTGATGCCCTCGTGGCGATTCACTGTTCTGCCCACAGGCTTGGACACGTGCGTGGGTCAGGGCGGCAAAACCGCCAGAGTAGACTTCAGCTCCACATCGCATCTATCTCTATCTCAGGTGCCGAGAAGCTGTGGTGACTTTGCCTTCGGCTCCTGGGATGACTGTGTGCAAACTTGGAAGACGTCGGACTTTCGCATGTTTGGTCAGGCCGCCAGCTGCAATGTCAAGGTGTCCACACGGTCCCTCCCTGCATAGACATTTGCATACTGCATACCTGTCTTGCATTTAAGATGCCTGGCTCCGCTTCTCCTTCGAAGTTTGGTTGGACAGTTGCCTTCGTTGTGAGGCATGTAGCACTTTCACCGTCGCTTGAATCTGATCCAGAGTAGACAGCTTCCGAGCTACGTTCGCAGTTGCCTTTGTATTTCCTGCTGTTGCTGCAGCTGCATCTGCAGTTGCTGCGCCGTCTGCACTTGATCTTGCAGTCGCCTTGGTCGTGGATGCAGTGCAGTGAAAAACCAGGACTTCCGTTCAATCTTACATGCACTCCCTGCACGAGCCATCGGAAGGAGAAGGGTCATCCTTCTGCTATCGGGTTGTCTGGGCATTCAGCAGCAAAACCACGAAAGCCTTGCTGCTGCGGAGCGTGTCGACATTGAGATGGGCGCCCAGATGGGTGTCCGGCTTGGGCAACTCGCTTGCGAGCGACAAGACCTGGCAGCTAAGCAGCTTGGCACCTAGAAAGTCCTTTGACTCCTTGGCGCCATAGTGAGCAGTCGTGGTCCTAGTCGTCCTAGTCTCGAAACCTTAGCGACGCGTCTGGTCTGGGCCTTCCCAGCCTGGGTCTGGGTCCCATGCTGTTCGAGAACTCCTCTCATGCAAGGGCTCGAGCGCTGCCAGAGCCGTCTGCACACAGGCGAAAGACAACGTTCCTGATGCCGACTTGTGCCCTTGGCGCTTCTCCTGCGGATTGCCATGAGCTCTGTCTAAGTTGCTATGACGAGTACGTGTTACCCCATGTCCTGTACTATTCCCTGCATTGCGTCGCGGCATGCGACTGTCCTGCTTTGTGGCGCATGCCTTTGCGGAACCTGCTTTCGTGGGCAAAGCTTTGGTCTTGGCCTCGCACTCGAGGCAGTGTGTCCAGCGGCTTGCGTCGCCAATGCTACAACGATCTGGGCATGAGGCAGGTTGAGGTGCTTCTGACCTGCAGCAGTTGCATGTCGTGAGTGGTTCTGGGTGCTGGCTTTGTCACGCACCTTGGAGAGATCCGGGCTCCCGGGGCGGTCCCGGACCCGGCAGCAATCGGCGCCGGCTGTGTGGGAGCTGCGATCAACGGTGTGGCCTTCGACGGCTTGGTTGGTGCCCTGTTATTCAAGAGCACTCATCCCACGACTTGGCCTTGTTTGCAGTTCAGCATTTGCGACCATATGTTGTGGTCGACAGGGGAAACCAGGCACACACAAATCACAATCATGAACATGGTAACTATGGCGCGAATCGCTGATTAGCCCGGGCACAATAACGACGAAACAGTTGCACTTGTCTCTTTCTGCCTGTGTGTGCCCGCGGAAAATGGACGACAGACTCTGATAATCGGGCTTTAGGTCTTGTCTTCCAGCGGCCTTGGCTTTCCCTGCTCACCGATCGAGGAACACGACAAGCTTGTACGGCGCGTCATGGTGGATGATGATGGATGCGCTGCTACACACTGCCCCCGATCTTGCTTGTAATGTCGCTGGTTCCAGATCTGCGCTCACTCGTGTGCCACCTGGGACCCGGACCCAGGGCACCGCAGGTGCTGCCTGTACCTGTGCAGCAACCATGTTCGACCTGCAGTAGCAGACAAGAAATCAATGCTGAGAGTCACGAGTTTCCATCTGGCTGGGGTGCGGGCAAATTAACCAGAAGTCCGCCCTTGGATAGTTGACTGCAACTGTGCCTGCTGCTACTCGTTTGTCGAAATTTGCAAGCTGAGGACGTCCAAGGGTGCCGGGCTCAGGAAAGCACCGCCCTGCAGAGCAACATCTCGCAGAAACAACACCAGCTAGAATTGCATTGGAGTCCCTCGTGAGAAAACCAAGCCCCTCGCCAACTGCAGCGGAAACAGCTGTGCGACCTCGCCGCCAGGCCTCACCACAGAAACCCAACAAGATTTGAAACTGCATCCTTGGCCGGCGACTGCGCCACTCGCAAATGCAAAAAACGGGGTGCAGGCGCAAGCGTGGCTGGCACTGCTTGCAGTGTCAAGCCGGTTGGCAGAGTACTGGAAGCTTCCTGCTCCGGCTATCATGCTTTCAAAAAGCGAAGAATGACCCTGCTAACAAAACGTCCTGAACTCTGGTCGACTGCGCTACATGTGCTGGCTGACTGGAGCTAGTTGTTTGCCTGAGGCAGCTTGGCAAAGCCAGGTGCAGCCCAGTGTAGCAAACACAAAGATGTGCGAACAGGTCTAGCAGAAATGGATACACCAAGCGGCTCCAGCAAGGACAGCTGCTGACGCAGTTTGCGCTGGATTTCCTCGTTGCTTCTCTGACGCTGCGGGTTGTTGCCTGGCAGTGGCCATAAAGGAATGAAGTAAGAGATGCATGGCAACTTGTGACACTGTCCAGCTGACTAGGACTACGGCTCTCTGCAGCAGCTTTGGCCGCAGCTTTAGCTGCATCGGCCAATTGAGAGGCCTGCCGATGGCTCTTCATTCAAGATCTGCCCTTTGCACGAGGACCCTGTCCCGCACATCCACGCCCGACCTCCGTCTCCCGTAGCTGGTCCATAAGCGGAGAGGGCTCAGTTGCATTAGCATGAGCAAAGCAGCTGCCCTGAGGACATGGGCGGTAAGGCTCGGTAAGGCCAGGACCAATCCCGGTATTTCTTTGAGCTCTGCGCGATTATGTGCATATCGGCAATTCGGATCATCGCACGAACCTGCCGATTGCGGAGCTCGCCGCTGAACAACACAGCGCCACATCAATCCGTGCAGCAGCCTGTGCTGATCAGCATCTTACCTCATCTTTCCAGCAGACAGGCAGCTCACAGGTTTCAAGAGCACCTGCTGTTCACCGCGTTGGTTTTGTTGCCACTGTTCCGCTTGCCAGACCTGTATCCGTTGAAGGAAAGAGAACTTCTGCTTTTCAAACTTCGGCAGCAAGCGTTAGACACACGGTCTGCAACTGCAAACGCGCCACCAGCGACAACTACTTCTGTCACTGCTGCTGCGATTCAACCTTCGAAGCACCTCAGGACTACTCCGATAGCTATGGCTGCTACGGCCATTCCTCCTCTTGCTTCTCCTCCTCCTCCTCCTCCTCCTGTCCTGCTCCTGCTCCCAGCACGACGACCACTGCTACCATCTAGCAGTGTATGCTGCTACCTCCTGCCCCTGCTGCGATATGCACTTTTGCACAGTAAGGTTCACGGACAGGCATCTTCGGATGGTTTGACTTTGGCCACCGCTGTGTGTGCAGTGACAGCAGGGTCAATGACCGTTTTGCACGTTTATAATGCACCGTAAGCCGCCCTGATCTGCCCATATGCAAATGCGGCCGAGTCACAAAGTTTCGTACACGCTAAATCTGGAAGGTCTTGCAGCTCATCTTTGCGGTGGGCAAACTTGCAGCTGTCCTTAACCGGCCGGATTGTCGTCAACTGCTCTTTCATGATGGCAACCTGTCACGTCAAGCTGGGGCAGCGACGCCTTTTGTACAAGCTCCAAGGATATGGAACTTGCACATCCTTCGCAATGCTCACGGGCCCGGCTCGCAAATCTTACTTTGAAGGAAAAGCACGCTTCGAGAGTCAAGTCACTTTGTCTTGGAGAAGATCACTGTTCTTTGCGCACGTTCCACCGCCTGCATGCACATTACATCGGTGACGTGCTTCATTAGTCCCGCTACGCGGGCAAATCCACATGCGATTCCATGCATGCTTGGAAGTGACTGAAATGACACGCAAGCACAATCAACACTCCAGCGTCAAGCGCGCCTCCGCGGAATCTTCTTCGACTTCTTTCCTGCGTCGTCGTCCGTGTCCACGCGGCATCGGAAATCACAAGCACCTCTGGAGCGCAGGGACTGCGAATGTGCACAGTTTCTGAGCTAACGTCGCTGCTTGGCTGCTCTCAACAAAGGAAGCAACTGCCCACGACGAAGCTTCACAGCAGAATATGTGCGAGTTGCAATACCGGAACTAGGACCCCGGATCGCAGTGGTGGGACCTGACAATGTGCAGGTGCCGTCCAAAGCGCAAAGAGTCACTGTGAAAATGTCCCCGCGGGGCCTGCTCGAGCAATGCTGTGTCTCCGTCGAATCTACGTGACGACGTGGAGTAAAATCGCTGCGGTCGTAAGCAACCATCGACGATTCTTTTTGCTCCAAAGAAGCTCTCAGCTGCGAAACAAGCCAGATGATGCTTGACCCGACAGCTGAAACAATAAAACCCTCACGCCCTGAGCCCTGAAACCCTACAGACTCATGACGGCAGGGCTATTCCGGAGTGTGCAAAGCACGGGCCCAAGAATCTGTGCATTGTGTGGTTCGTTTTGCTGGGTCTGAAACTGTGCAAACCACGCCACTCCTTCGACCCGGCCTGGCATCATACCCCTTGCAGGCAGATTAGCGTTGCAAGGCTCAAGTTCTCAGGTTTGGAGTGTAAAGTATGGAAGGCATCATCGGGCTTGGCACTCTCAACACAGGTTGCCGTACAGGCAGCGGTGAAAGGCCGAACCGACCCTTCCGGAAGCTGCTAGACACCCTTGAACGCCCCGGTTCAAGCGAAGGCGAAGAAGTCACGACCGGAAGCGGTAAACACCCTTGAACGCTGAGGCCAACAAGAAGCAATCGACCCCCCAAAAATCATCAAACTTTTTGCTTCCCCCCCCCTGAACGCTAGCAATCCAAGGTCGTTAAATACATGCCTTTGGTCCGGTCCCGTGCCCCTTTCCCCGAGTGAACGCAAGCTTTTGAAGAGTGATACCGATACAGATACATCTGCGTAGAGGGTTGTTGGCTGCTCCGATACCCCTTGTTAAGCGGGCTTTGGAGGCTCAAATACAACTTCCTAAAAGGTTTCTGGGGCCTCCATACAAAGCCTCCGAGACACCTTCTTAAAGGCTTTCCTGTTGCCTCTGAAGGGATTTTGGGGGCATCCGATACACCTTATCACACGGTTTTGGTTGGGTGGGATACACTTTCCTCATTATGGGAGCATCCGATTCTCCTTTTTAAAGGGTTTTTGGCGGCGCTCAGATACACCTTCCTAAAGGGGTTTTTGCGGCCGGGGAACAGTCACCGAATCACTACACTCAGGCAGACTTCGCATGATTTCAACTGAAATCGCGCGAAATTTTAAGCGAAATCGGCGGCAGCAGAGCCCCTCCACCTCAGACTCACTGGCAGTGCCAGCAGCGAAAAGTTCCCTAAACCCTCAGCTTCAGCAGCAGCGAGACTCCCTAAAGGACCTGATACTCTGGCAGCAGAGCCCCTCCACCTCAGACTCACTGGCAGTGCCAGCAGCGAAAAGTTCCCTAAACCCTCAGCTTCAGCAGCGAGACTCCCTAAAGGACCTTCAGCTTCAGCAAAGATACTCTCACTGGACCTCAGACTCAGACTCACTGGCAGTGCCAGCAGCGAAAAGCTCTCGAAACCCTGAGCTTCAGCAGCGAGACTCCCCCTAAACGACCTTCAGCTTCAGCAAAGACCGTCTTAGAAGCGAGAGGCTTAAGGAA
>CAJNJA010019609.1:1362-35032 GCA_905231915.1 Symbiodinium necroappetens
TTAGGGGTTAGGGTTTGGGGTTTTTACCTTTTTTGGGCGTGGCTTGGCGTGTCGGCTGCATTCTCACGGCTGACATGTCGCGACCTCGTGGTACCCCGAGCTGGGCACCAACAACCTGGCAAGGCGCGAGTCAGGGAACAGGTTCTGTCAGCCTGTCGTGCAGTCCTACTGCTTTGGCTACGACGGCTACATATTAACTATTCAAACCATGAAAACGATTATAACAATCATAACTAATTATAACTACTATGATAACTACCAATAGCTGTTACAGCTATTCTAACTATTGAAACTATGAAAGAACATCTACTCTAACTGCTACAGCTATTTTCACTTTCAACTACTAGCTGTTTCTCGTGACATCAACCTGGCAGCAGCTGCTTGCATCCGGCACTCTCCACTGCAACCAGGTCACACGACAGCGAAAATGATGATCAGGGACAGATCTGCGAGCAGACCCCGCAGCCAGGCAGGCGGCAACCCTGCCAGCTTCGAGAAGGATGGGACTATCGGTAGCTGCACAGTAGGCTCAACCACAGCACCCTGGATCCCTCACCCACCTGACTTTGCAGAGCTTGCGTCGTGCCGCTTGGCCAGCGTTGCTGCAATCTTGGTGCCAGTGGTCTACAGACCCCTACGAGCCTACGAGTGCAAAGACCTGGAACATGGCTGCAGCTCTGAGGCCAGGGGGAATGGGCACTGACAAACATGTTGGTACCTCGACACGCTTCATGCCAAGCTGCCACGCCGATTGCAAAATCCGGCATTTGGCTCGGAGGCCATAGGTATGCGAGGTTGTGCTGCTTGTTGGTCAGGAAGCCGTCCTGCAGAAGAAAGACCACCAAGCTTGGCCCGGCGGAGATCATCCAAAGCCTCGACTGCAACTGCGCACGGGTAGAAAAAGCTCCCCACCCCCCTGCTCACCCCTCCGAAAAGCATATGCACTAGCGCCGCCGGAGTGCGCAAGCAACAGCTGCAGGAGGCCTAGGGCTCCATACTTCTTCTCCATGAGGCCAACCAGATGCTTCATCGAGGGGTAGAGCAGCCTTTCGTCGATGGCGAAGAGGGGACTGAGAATCATATCCCCAAACGCCGCAGCTCTTGAACTGAGCAGCCCCTGACAAGATTCGAAGCTCAAACCTCCCGTCGTTTTTGGAAGAATCTGGGAGCAGTTGGGTCCACTCATAATCGCCGGAAAATTCTCTTGCGATCCCCGAGACGCTGCAACGTGAGGCACCCTACATGCCTAAACTTCGAACGACGAAGAACAACGAATCAACACTACAGCATGCACCGGACCCCATAAAATCATGGGTGTATGATGCGTTCACCACGAGATGCTAAGCAAGTCTCCCTGACTAACCCCCTGAACCAGCAGATAATGATTGGGAACCCGTGAAGAACACCGGGGGCCCAGTGACCAGCTGGGCAGGAGAGCCGCGATGGTCCAACTTTGCCCATCGGGGCACCAGTTTTCTGGCTGTAACCAGGTTTCCACGAAGAGGAAACACCGGACCATGTGCCTCCACAGCTTGTTCCGCCAAGTCTTTTTTGATTGCAAACTGGAGACAGCATCAGTGACGCTGCTGCAACACTGCTCTGAGAGATTTGCTGTCTAGTCTCGCGCACTGGGCAATTGGGTGAGGTCAGGTCAAGCTGGAGGAGCTTGAGAGCGAGCAGCGAGTCTAGTTCTTTTGGTTCCTTTTCGAACACAGAACCCCTTATAACTTATACTTGTAAGGAGAGTCTAGAGCTATCTTGTCAGAGTTTAGCCTGAGCCTTTCGAGTGCGAAACAGATTCGAGACATTTCCAAGTTCGGACTTGGGCCTCCAGCTTGGGATGTGAGTCTGCACCGCCAGTACGCCCACAGCAGCGAGCATGGCGAAGTAAGTGGTCAGGGCCACTCTTCCAATGCGCCTGCGACGCTGAGATGTTCAGATTCAAGACTACGCGCTTGATCCAGAAAGTATCAAAAGACTTGAGCCCTTTCGCATCCCACCTAACCAGGTACTGGAAGACAGTACCCAAGCGCGAGAAGTCCCGGGTGCTGTAGGCCCATTGGGTCACGAAGCCACCTGACAAGCTTGAAAGCACAACATGATCATGAGGAATTGAGATGACAGGATGGGCGAATACCAAATCAGCATGCATCTGCTTGTTGGGCTCTGCTGATCGCCACCAGTGATTCGTGTTGCCTTCTGGCAGCTGACTGAGCAGAGTTCAGAAAAGGAGCTTAAAGAAATGAAGGCAGCGACGGCGACGTTTGACCGGTCTGTGAAGACACTGGCCTCGGATCACGAGATTCACATTCGTGACCCCAAGCACTAAGCACTGTTGCAGCCGTCCTGAATTCGTGACCTGATCAGCAAATCAAGCGGCCCGGTGAATGAAATGGTCACCCAGGATCCAAAGAGCCAGCAGTGACCTCGCTCCGGTCAGATAGATGAGATGGCCTCGCCAGTATTCTCATCCGACCCGGTGCTTGGCAACGCTGCATCTACACGCTTGCAGCAAAAGGGTCTCGGACGGCCTTTGGATTCATCTTCTTTTGCAGGCTTCTTCCAGCGTCCTGAGATGGAATGGAAGGCCCGGCTTGGCTAACCTAGCATGTCGTGACATCGCTGCTGGCTTTGCCGCCTGCTTCCAGAAGTTCATCTTCTGGCCTTGCACTCAACATCATGACGAGAACACAGAAAGGGTGGCTGCAGCTACAGTACAGACTCAATGTCCCGGCAAAACGCGTACCGGCACTAGCAGTAACCAACGAATCGGCACCCTAAACCCTAGGCCCTGAATCCCTAAACCCCTGAACCCCCTAAAGCCCTGAAACCCTAAAGCCCTGAACCCCTAAAGCCCTGAATCCCTAAACCCCTGAACCCTAAACCCTAAACCCTAAAGCCCTGAATCCCTAAAGCCCCTGAACCCCTAAAGCCCCTTGCCTCACCAAAGGGTGGAAGGCCAGTTCCTCTCTGCCCGCCTCATTGGTTGCGGATCTAAAGTAGCAATGTTATTAAATAATAATTAGTAATCGTCGTAAGCATGGCAATAATGATACTAGTAATAATAGTAATAATAGTGTAATCAAGTAATAATGGTAATAATAGTAATCATGGAAATAATAGCAATAAGAGTATTAGTATTGAGAAGCCCAGAGCTGACCGTGAGTTTGGTGCCTCTTCCGCGGCCCCTCGTAGGCTAACCCCGGCACCGCCATGGCGCATTCCGCCGGGATTTGTCTGAACTTGCGTAGTGCTCCCCTAGACTCATAATTTAGGTCCCATAGGTTT
Source organism: Symbiodinium necroappetens (assembly GCA_905231915.1). NCBI lineage: Eukaryota > Dinophyceae > Suessiales > Symbiodiniaceae > Symbiodinium > Symbiodinium necroappetens. The sequence continues at coordinate 4,651 of CAJNJA010019609.1, forward strand.
AGGTCCCATAGGGCCGGCTTTAAGTTTGTCTCCCTTGTGGTCGGGACCTCGAAAAGAGCAGAAAGGTTGAAGCTCGGACGGGGCTTCCACAGCTTGCACAGGTAGTACAACCATGTGTCGGGGGCTCCTGCATAGAGCCGCGACGAAGAACCGAACATTTTCGCTTGAGCCAGACTGGAAACCGAAAGCAGGAAACAGCACAAAGTCATCTCTACCCCAAATGAATCAACCTCGATGGGCTCGCTGCAAAGCAGGCGTGGTTCAGCAAGCGACAAGCTCCTGAAGGACCAACTAGCTGTCGGCTCTGAGATCGTTGCAAAAAGGGCGAAAGACACCACACCACACGTCACAAGCACACATGCATAGAACACACAGACACAGAAACAGATTTTCATACCTGCAACCGACCGGTAGGGACGACATGTGCATGGCTGCAAATACACTCAGCTGGCACAAGTGAGGCGCCCAAAACTAACAGCGGTTTAACAGGCAGAGTGATGACCCAGATGCTACAAGACTTCTACGGACCTTCGCAGGACAAGGTCATAGCCCAAGACGCCAAACCTTGCAGATGTGCAAAGCGGCAAGGCTCTCATCCTTGCAAGGCTCAGAGCAGCACTGGAAGACTTTGATGCCCACGCCCAGATGCTTCGCTACCTCTGATCCAGGGAGACTGTGACAGCTGCCGAGGCCATTCATGGCAGAAGCTAACTGTACATCCGCACGCAGCCTGCCAGTAGACACCCTCGTCGTAATCCAGGAGTGACTTCAGCGGCCCCTTGCAACAACGCTTGAATGACCTCAGAATGAAGACAAACACGGAGCTAAGTCGCATGCACCCCCAGGCTGAGCTGCAGGCTCGGGAAACTGATAGATGTATCCATAAAGAAATCGCCTCAGAATGTCAGAGTCGCACTTCCCCTCCCCCCTTCGTGACGGACCCGAGGACCCTACTCAATCCCCAGAAGGGGGAAGGCTGTGAGCTCGAAGCTCATTCTCCGGAGCGACTCTGAGAGCCAAGGCTACTTCCCCCCCAACGGAGGAGGCTCCGAGCACGGAGTCATTGGGCGCTGACCGCAGGGATTCCGCAAGAACACAGAGATGCTTCAAATTGCCCCCATACAGCGTAGCTGGGCTCGCTTTTTTCTCACATGTCCTGCTGCCTGCTCGCTGATTCGAGCAGCTCATGGAAGTATCACGCCCTCTTCAGGCACCTCAAGCACCTGCCGCTGCAACGCAGCATCACAATCACGGCAACCGGAGTGTTCAACACCCTGCAGCCACAGCCTCACAGAGCATGGATATCTCGGTCATCGCCCGGCATCCCTGCAGCCAACAGACCTCGACTTGAACTGGGGTCAAAAAACCGGCGGAGTAGACTGACTATCTCTTCCCACTGCGACCTACAACCAGGCTGGCGCACTGCAGCCATCAGCACGAAGAGATGCCAGAACTGTGTCCAGGCACACGCGCTCGAACAAAAACAAGTGCATCCATGCCGATTATAAGGAACTGAGTGGAAGCTTGCGTCTCTTTTGTTAGCCGCAGGGAACAGGTATGTCCGCTATTAGTATACCTTCTTCACTGGCAGAGAGGTGCTTCACAACAGTCTGGTCCTCGAGGGAGATTACACAACTTGTCCCGCAGAACTGGTTGCAGAGGTCGGTGTCCCGGCCTAGAAGCCGGAGCTCCTCTTTACCCACCCGGTTGGCACAGACGAAGATCACGCGCTTGCCGTGGAGGGGTCTCAGGCGGTTGAGCCAGGCATCGATGGTCTCTTGCGAAAGCTCTGCGTCGGACTTCTCCGCAAAAGCCTCGGGTTTGTCATCCGGGTGGTTCTTGCACCAGGCCGACGTGAAGACTAAGAGCTTGGAGTTGTGCTGCAGGTGGAAGTTTGCGAACTCAAACTTCTCGGCCGGTGCCTTGAAGTCTGCTGGGTTGATGTCCATGCAGATTCCGAAGCCCACCGGGGACACAGGCAAGCCCTCCACGGTTTCCACGCTCTTGAAGCCATCTCCAGGCTCAGCCCAGGTCTTGTCCGACTCGTAGAGGTGGACCTTGTCGACGGCCTCAACGACTTTGCCACGGGGGCTTGTGACAATCATGGAGTTCAATCGCTTCCGCCCTTTTCGGCGAGGCACTCCGCAGCAAACCACACAGCTCAGCATTTTGGCCACGGACTTGCACCATTTGTGTGTCTGGCCTTGGGCGGCCTCAAGGACAGGCTGGATGTGGTCTGCATCTCGCCAATGGTAACCAGTCATGATCATCTCCGGAAGCACAAGCAAATGCACACCCTTTAACTGATGCTCCTTCTTCTTCAACATGTTCAACGCATGCTCGCAGTTCCTTTCCACTTGATTGTGAAGCGGATTCATTTGCACGCAGGCAACGCGCAAGTGCCCAGGCATGGCGACGAATGCCAGACGTCATTGCGAGTGCATGATACCTCAATGCCGAGAACCCATGTAATGATGTACAAATGAGGGTGTGAGGTACCTATCGATCAAGAAGCAGTCAATTCTTAACCCAGATATGACCGACGCAGCTCCTACCTAGATGAGGCTTGCAGCATCTTGTGGTAACAGCCTGTCTGAACACTAACCATCTCCTGTTGAATTCTTGAAAGATGCCGAGAATGAAACTCTCACCACGTCTGAAGTCTGGCTCTCCATGACCCCATGTGCTACGGCCAGCAGGGCCTGATGGCTGTGTCCGATTATGTCGAAGTACCCCGGCCAGCAACCTCGGAAATCTTCGAAGAAGATGCAAACGCAAATCACAGGGCAAGGCCCAAGCACTCGGGCCAGCGAGCAAAGTAGAAGCAAGCCCTCGGTCGGCGACCGGTGCAAGATTGTCACACTGAGAGCTTTCTCCCTTCTGAGCTCATCTCCCCGCACCGTAGCTGCCAAACATTAGGAGCAGGTAGGGGAGTACGCACGCGGCTTCCTTTCCGGAAACCAGGAGCTGCGGTGATCTATCTCCACCTGAGCTTTGTTTTCGTTCTTTCGGTGAGACAGCGGTGGTGGGCGATACCGTATTGGCATCACTTACGCCGCGCCGCGGGCCTGTACAATTTTGCCCGATCGTACAAGCCACCATCCAGCGGTCAAGCGGATGAAGCCTACCCCAGCAGCTTTCTTCATTCCCCGGTCACTTCCGCTGCCTTTTCGAATGGCCTGCACACGACTTACTCTTTCATCTTTGCTGTGAACGTCTCCACCCCACGGCCAGGCATGTAAAAAAAAAGCGAAAACCCGGCAGGCCTTTAGCTTTGCTCTCAGATTTCGTCTTCTCCACCTGCGGCTTCAGGACCTCAGGCGGCTGGACCCTTCGAGATGCCTGGGTGCCTCGAGCGTGGCCCCCACATCCTCGTAGTGTGCGAGGCCCAGCAACTGTGAATCCAAGCCATCCCTGCAAGGCAACCGGAGTAGAACTCGGTAATACACAACATAGACATAGATCTAACTACATTATAATAGCTACGATCGCGCCATTACTATTAGAATCCCAAGTGAATGTCATGTGATCTGTCAAGCCTGTCGCTCTGCAGCTGCGAGCACAACTTCTCCAGCTCCTGCATGCTAAGTCGTAGCAAGTCTGCTGGGCCATCCACATCCGGCAGAAATCTGACATGTGATGAATAGGTCTGGGCAGCCGCGGCCTCGTTGGATAACCCATTGAAGTCAACAACTTCCTTGAAGCTTCGAATACTGTCGCAAGGCTGTGCATGTGTTCCTTTCGGAGACTGTCGCAAACAAACGGGAGCCGTGCTGGGATGTCCCCCTCCGTGATGAACGTGTAGGCCTTGTCGCCATGCGAAGTGTGAAGATGTATATGATATATGCATACCACAGGAGGAGCACCTGGTCTCGCTTGGACTTCACGCTACCCATCGGCAGTCCGTCGCCTCTTACATCGTGGGGTTTGACCAAGGTATCGTCTGGACCGGTTTGGAATCGAGAGCGGAGGCCTCTGTTGCTGGTCTTTGGTCCCACCTGAGACTGATTGATCCGGCTTTGCTTTTCCACACTGCATCCCTCCAATGCTTGCAAGCGCGTAAGCAGGCTGCCGCAGCACCGAAGTCATGGGTTGGGTTCTGCTCGCCACCCTAATGCAGCAGATAGTGCGGAAGTTGTTGCGAAGGGCTGAGCAGCAAACACGTCAGACAGCAGCACCGGCTCCGTGCCTTCCGGCAGGCACTCTGCACCTTGGTGGAGGAACGCTTGCCAACTGGTAAGTTTACGCGGACGGACGTATAAGGCTCTGTCCAGGAAACCCATGGAATCACGGCTGGCATGACCTCATCGAAAGTCCCCGGTCGTCACAGTCCCGGATTTTGCCTCCCGGCAGCCGAGGGCGCTGCCGCTGGGATGCAGCCGCTTCGGCGGAGAGGGCCACATCCGCCGACTGAGGACCAGCGATTCCGCAGGACGCTTCTACATCACGGAATCACATGTCATAGCAAGAGATGCAGCATGGACGATCTGGCGGGGCACTTCTGCTGGATGCACACCCCCCGGCTTGCCTCCGCTAACCAGCTTCGTGCATGCTAGTGATGCTAGTGAAATTTCTGTCAACAGTTGTCTCACCAAAGGCTCGAACGAGAGAAAGCAAGCAAGCGCTGTAAAACTTCCGCAAGAACTCAAGCCCATGTACACAGCAACACACACACAGAGACAGAGAGAGACACACACACACACACAGAGTCAACACGCACTTGTGTATTCATCTGCAGCCTCCAACCGATAGTCAGCATATCTGGATAGCGCCAAGCTCTATACAATCAGTACACGTGCGCCCCAAAAAAGCGCAGAGCGAAGACCACAAAGAAACAGATCGCGAGACCGACCGACGGACGGTCATGGCAGACGCAGACAGGACAGACGGGGCGAACAGGCAGATGGACAGACCAGTGCATACGTGGAAAGTCTCATATATCTTTGCTCCTATAGACCCTGGCTTTGCTGCGGCTTTTGGGAGGAAGAGCCGAACACTCCGCAAGGTTATCCTGAGGTAGTTAGGGCACCACGTGTCTTGTTCCATACAGATGACTTCGTCCCACATGACTACCCCATGGCTGCTCCCAACTGTTTTGCTCTATTGTCCTGTAGCTATTGGCATCCCCAACTTGTCGTTACATTGGTTCCATACGGAATTCTGTTGTTCTGCAATAGTAGCTACTCAGTCTTCAGATCAGCTTCGCAGCATGGTCGTATTGTGTATCAGAGTATCACATAAGCAGGGCATCCGATAGATCTGCGTGTTCGTGGTTCTCATGACAATAACATGGTAATATTAGCGTAAACCTTCAAGGATTTAAGCAACTTTTCGTGACCGAACCACGATCGCGCGCTTCCCCTATGATTATGTAACTGCTACGAAACATGAGGTTATGATCCCATCCATATCAACGCTGTCAACAGCGCCCCAGTCTTACTGCGCAATGTGACTGCGTGGGGATACTTGAAAAGTTATAGTGGCGTTATGCAGTACGCAGGTGTGCGAGTGTCAATACAGAGGTAGCATCTAATCTTGGTGTTTAGGTTACTATACCGGCATCTAGATTGTTAGGTACGATCACACTAGAACATGCATGTCAGGTAGATTCTTGCAACATGTCTGCTTGATTCTCAATGAACGGCAGCCGGCGCAGGGCCCTCCAACGCAACGTCAAAACCCCAACCAAAGCAGCAGATAACTCGCTGATATGATATGCACAAAAGGATAGACATCATTTAGTGTTTATGGATGTGACTGTGTGCATGTATACGTAGATGCTTGTGCATGTACTTTGATTTGATTATGGTTGGGTCTCTGTTCACCTATTTGGTTTCTTATTCGTTTATACTTATATCTACGGTGCAGATTGTGCGAGGGAGAGCGGGAGAGGAAGGGAGAGAGAGAGAGAGAGAGAGAGAGAGAGGGACAGAGAGAGCAAAAGCAAGGGAAAGAGAGAGCGAGAGAGAAGTAGAGAAAGAAGGAGACAGAGACAAGGCAGACAGAGAGGGAAAGAATGACACCCACACAGCATGTGCGTAAGTACGCATGCAGCATGCACATCTGTAACCTATAAGTTAAGCATGTAGGCAATACATGCTTGAATTGTGCATGTGCATGTTTGCAATGGTGCATACTGGCGCAAGAAGGCACCCCAGTGCGACAAGGCCACGTACATCAGCTCGGGAGGAGGAGTCGCACCGATGGCACGGAGATCGACATGCCTTTGAGTGAAGTTGCAAGAGTTCAAAGCACGCACTCCAAGCATGGCCCCCCGTCCCTGCGTGCCCTCTTTGCCTCGATGTCGACGGCGGATCTGGAACCTTTGCTGCCGCACGGCAGAATGATGTTGCCTTCCCCTGCCCATGCTAGCTGGATGCTGATTCCCATGCCGCGCCTGGAACGGATCGCTGAAAGTCTCTCCATACGTGTCGCTGCCAAACATGGATTCTGTACCTCATCTCACAGCAGTGCTCACAAGTCATGGCAAAACGGTCCATCGAGGGTGAAGTGAACATCACTCGCCTGATGATGATAAAGAAAAGACTTCAGTTTACCTCGCGATAGACAGAGCATACAAAGCCATGACCTGCCTAGCGGTCCGGTAGAGGAAGAACCAATTACATGATGGCCAACCTGTAATAGCAATGGACGGTTGTAAATCTGCATTACATATTGGCCCTACTTTCCCGATGCTGTGTATACCTCAGAACCTACAAGCTCCTAGCAAGCCACTGGTCATGCTGTGACAACGACTGACCACGACGACGATGACAACTGCTACCGGTAGACCGCTAGTCAAAGCTCGTCCAAACGTGCATCTTGCAACATGGCGCACCGCTACCAGGCGTCTGACCGTCCTCAACAGCAGGGCAGGCACGATGCTCAGCTCGGAAAGCAAGGATGGGTAGAGGTCCTCAAGTGCCGGGGCATCCTCTTGCTCGGTTGACCTCCATCGACCCAACTACATCCGCACGGAATAGAACATCTGACTCTGGACAGGAACCAACGAAACAGAACAGGCCAGCACTGTGGCGGCCAACGCTTCACCAGAGCTAACTATATATCATATATTATACATTATATATTATATATTAAATTATATATTATATATTATATATTGTATATTATATATTATATTATATATTATATTATATTCTAACATCATTCAGCCTGCGGCTGTCCGACCTGCCAGCAATCAGAAGCTCCTCAGGGGGGAAGGAGGCCCGGACTGCCTGCCATCTGACCATGCTTTGCACCACGAGGTCGTAGGGTTTAGGGTTTAGAGGCTAGGCATCTGAGACGCACCCTTGCATCGGGTCCCCTTTGGTTATTGCCTGGACTGTGGCAAGAGTAACCACACAGCAGCTGCTACAGTACAAGCACAAAGAACAGACAGAAGCCCACACAGATACGCACATGGGCACGCAGTCCGAGACAGAGACCTGGACCATGCAATGTGAACCCACCCGTCCCGAACAGACCACCCACGCAGTCCTTGCAGATGAAACGAAAACAAGAAAACCAACGAATAAGCCCTTTGTCAGCGTTGATCCCTGAGTGGGTATTGGGGCGCGACCAACCTTGCTAAGCTGCTGCGTCTGGGGCTGTCAGGCCTCCTGAAGTTCTTTCAGCAAGTCCTTGCATTGCTCCGTGACACACCTTGGACTCTTGGACCACTGCGGTTGCATGAATCGAGAAACTGCAGGTTCAGGTCCCCGACTTGAAGAGTTCTGCGCCCAAGCGGTTACTGCTGCCTGGAGGTCAAGTCAAACCTACCGCGAGCATTATGCCTCTTCGATGTTTTGGACATGCGGCCGCTGTCCCAATGTGAGATGATGAGGAGAAGATTCTCCAGTCCCATGCGCTTGAGCAACCTCAGCGTCAAAGCGAAGCTCGATCCTTGCTTCACATGCGGTAAAGTATTTTCCAAAGGAGGACCGCCCTGGGCTGCAGACCCGAGCATCTTGCCACCCGCTCCCGGATCATGGTCGTCATCGCTCTCCATGTGCACCTCCGCGTAGCTTCTCTCTTTGGGACAGCAGACTCCCCTTCTCTGCTACAGGCAGCAAGACACCTCACCATCAAACGGCGAGACGATGCGATACCTTGCCGTCGGGACAGAGCTCTATCTTCAAGCCGACCGTGCACGTGCTGCTGCCACCGGGATGCGCATACGGCCAGCTCCGAACCGACTTGAATTGAGGGCTTTTCTGCAAGGACTCCAGAACCTTGCATCCCCGGCCGGCACTGCAGCTTGCCAAACGAGCAAGTCAGAAATAGGTCCCGTGCGTGAGGCACCTGAAGTGGATCCATCACGCAGCAGACATGTGCCTGGCACCAGTTTGTTTGCTTTGCTCCGAAAGCCGTGAAACCAATAGTTCGGGATCAGGAGGCCGCTGAATATCTCATCGCATGCGGGTTCGACAAGCAATGGCTGGCTTTCAATGGTCATCCACCCTCGCAGGTACTACGGTTGCACTCGCCAGCCGGTGTGCCGGTAGAGCACGCTGATTAGAAAGCACTGCGACACAACTAAGCTTTTGACATCGCACGAGCGCGGCCATGCACTTCGACAAATGCACATGATGCTGCATATCTCTTGCTTAGACCAGGCCTGAAAAGTGCTTCGATTTGGGTACGTCCGCCGCTTGCCGGACGTCATGGTGCCTCGTAGAAGCACACTGCGTGCACCGAAGTCAGCCGAGTTGCAGCTCCCTACTCTCATCTGCTCGACGACTCGAGGACCTTTCATGAAGCAACCCTGTTGTTTGCGACCTCAAGCTGAGGCAGGGGGCTCATTGGCAGCGCCATCGCCCCATCCTTCGTTACATCCCCAACCGCAAGGTCACAACGGTGTAGGAAATCTGAAACCAGGCCGGCGAACCTAGCCTATCCTAGAAAAATTGACAGAGAATCCGATGCTTCCTGACCCCTATGCTGCGCGCACCGTGCAACACCCTGTAACCTAATCATGAACATCAAGCCGGGCGACCGAAAGCAAGTCAGGCTTCGGAAGCCGAGTGCCTTCCTCGGGCTGCCGACCCATCAGCCCTCAGACCGCACCAGAGAAAGATGCGACATGGAATCCGCCTGGTGGAAGGAAGCACTGCGCTGAGGCCCCGGGCGGAACCGCGCCTCCTGAGCCCAGCCGCCCCAGCGAAGGCCGCCTCAGAGCACAGCCCCAAAAGGGAGGGAGAGTCGAAGCGGTGCCTTTGCAGCTTCTGCTCAGCTCTATGCTACTATACAGTGTTATCTCAGCTGGACGCTGTCGCTCCTCGAACTCTGCGGCCAGTCTGAAGGAAAACGTCTCAATGCAGACTCGAGACAAGAGCCACACCGTCACCCGGTCCAGCCTGTCGGCCAGGCAAAGTGGCTGCCAGGCGCGGTCTGCAACGCATTCTGCACATCCTCCAAGAACGACCGACAAGCCCACATCACTGCAGTGGAATGACTGTGCCAACCGAGCCCGTCAAAGTCGGAGGCTCTGTCCTCATAGTCCAAGGACCCGCTTTCCAGCACAGGCACCGCCTGGAAGCAACCGAGCGACGTCCACTTGAGAGCTGCAGTCTGGAATCTGCCAATCCGTCACCGCGGTAAGACATGCCTTTCTGCTGCCTGCATCAACATCCCATCGCCTCTCCCTGATCCGGGACAAAGGCCACCCCCCGCACCCGCCCTTGCCACGCTAGACAAGCTCTGGGCGTTCTCGGGGCTGGCGCTGGAAAAGTCCAAGACCAGCAATGATGGGGGTGGCGACGCTCTCTTGTTAGCCACCGAGTTCTTTTCATAAAAACATCGAGGCAATATATGGATCGTGTGCTCGCCACCCTTTGCGTGTCAAACCTTTAAACACACCTTGCAACTGTGAAACGGAACAGAAAAGAGGGGTGAGACAGCTTCAATTCCAAATGCTTGACGAGGTGTCAGGCCATGTTTGTCATCCCGCACACCCTACGCCCGCATTCCATTGACCCCTGCTCCATGTAATCAGCCATCATAGTTGTCACTGATCATGGTGTCCCTGACAATCGTCCAAACCTTTAAGTAGGCATTCTTCACTGGCTCAGTGAAGTGGCGCGAGAGGGCCACTTCCAAGGTGGCGATGAGGGCCTGGCCTACCACGTCGTAGTGGGCCTTCTCGACCCCGTAGCCCACGTGTTTCAGACCCAGGCTCTGCAAAACAGGCACCAAAGTGTCCAAGTCCTTCAAGAGGGACACGGCCGTGGCCACGGTCTCCACCACCTTCAGAGCATGCACCTCCAGTGGACTTCCAGGTCTCCACATGTGCGCATCGCCTTTTGCGAAGGGGAACAGCTCCACAGCACCCGGGGCGATCTTGAAAATGTTCATAAACAGGATCCGCCCGATGGTGTTCGAACCTAGCATCGCCACCCTTAGACAGCAACGTTGCGAGCCGTGCGGCGGAAGTGCTGCAGGGCTTGTGGGTTGCAGGGGTAACCGGGAGCAGACCCTCCCCTCGCCGTCAGGTTCCATTGAAGAACTTCAAGAAACCCCTCGTCGCCTTTCTCGCATTCGCTAGAGCAGTTTTTTAGGTGCCCTTCTTGGAGTCCTAATTCGGTTGCCGTTAGAGTTAGACACTGAAACACTGGTAGCCCGGCCCAGGAGCGGAAAGTTAAAAAGAGCTGAGAGTTTCCCCAATTCCAGGAGTCCTGAAATCCCCGCTAAAAGGTGACCTCGAGTTCTCAAGTCTGCAAACCCCCCATGCCAGTCTGCCAGGTTACCGTGCAAACGTTTGCTGCACCAATTCGATGTCCCGCGCATCCAGTGGAGCATTTACATCGACAGGAGGGCTCTTCAAATCAAGGGTTATTGGCGTCGGGTGGTTTTCCCCAACGACAGCCATCACTTGTCTAGCTAAAGCACGCAACTTAAGTTGAATGCTGCAGCCGGCATGCAGACTGAACAAGCCATGTAAACAACGGCAAGATCGGAAGGAAACGGAAGCATGCGACTGCGAGAATATGAGGGCAGCTTGGGCGCATGCGCGTTGCAGTTCATTCAGGAGCTCGGGGCTCCACTCTTCCTGCCTCAGTCACCAACCACGGGCCTTTCTCCGGCACTCACGCACACTGCTCCACACTGCTAAGCAAGCAAACACCCTGAGTTGTTCGCAGAGACAGGCTCATCGAAGCCGGAAGGCCGTCATGTGATGCTACTTGCTGAAGGAGGTTAGTTTAATCATGGTGTCGATGTCTGCGGCCTTCTATGGCTTTAGCTGGGATCCATTCAAGGACGGCAACGCTACACGGCGGACACGGTGCGCAAGATTGCACAAGACTTCAACACGATGGCCAGGGTCCTTCCCAGTGGCTGCACAGAGGAAATGCACCTCGGCATTTGGCACTGCACTCGGAGTGGACGTCGGGGTACGGACCTGTGTCTGGGGCACAGGCGGCAGGAACGAGCCCAAGGACTACGCACAGCACCATGTGCTGTGCCAAATCCTCGTCATTATGACTTATGAGGAAGGCACAAGGAAACGGGAGAGGCACTAAAGTCCCTCCTTCACCAGCTCTGGCTTCAAGAGCGGCCTGGCAGCTCTGAAGAAAGCTTGTAACGTGGCACATCGACTGAAATCCCACGCAAAAGAGCAATGCGACTTTACCCGCTCTGCCTTGCGCTGGCGCCACATCACTTCTTAAGTGCACAGACCACATAAAGGGGGTCTGTGTTGGGCGGCGAGAGATCAACAACCTCAGGATCACCGAAGCAGCCTGCAAAATGGAAGTAGCTCGCTGCCACTTCCGCGCGGTCATCGGGGTCACCCACGCTCCAGATGGCGACCAGCTTTGACAGGAAGCAGCGGTTTGAGAAAGCCACGATGGCCAATCCTCCAGGTCGTAAGACGCGGCCAATTTCCGTGAAGACCTGAGGCAATCCGAGTTGAAGCACAGCAGGAAGCAACGCTGACAAGAATTCTGTGGGCCGAGAAGACTACGAAGTAGCCCCACTAACAGAGCTGCAGACCTCAAGTGGCTTGGTCAAGTAGTCCACCGACACCGTGTTGGTGACAACGTCGAACTCGGCATCACCATATGGCAGCTTTGGGGTCGCGTTCAGGTCCTGTACCGTCCAGTCTGTCGCCTGCACATTGCGCTTCAGCTCTTCCGCATTCATTCCGGTGATCGCAAGGCGATTGGGCTTGGGCTCTTTGGGATAATGAGAGATCCAGGACGAGCAGATGTCCAAGGCATCGAAGGCTTGATCCTTCGGAAAAACTGCCGCATAGAAACGCGTGAGAGCGGCAAGCGTCTGGTCCTCTAAATGCTTCACAAGCTTTGGCTCAGCATAGAACTCCGCATCGTCACTGCCATCCAGCCGAAAGAAATCTCTGGCTGTGTAAGGCCACTGTGCAGGGTACACCGTCTTGTCTAACGCGTGGGCTACCATTGTGTCTGGATTCGATCCTGGGATCGCCACCTCTTTCCCCCCGACTGTGTGTATGACTGTCTGCTTGCCGATGTTGCTGGCTCTCACCCGCTGGCCCACGAAGCCTAGGCCGAAACCTGCGGCGCTGGCTAGATGCAGCCAGTCCCGCCGCGACCTTCCCACATTCAAGAGCTTGCGGTTCTGTGCTCGGGGCGCCGGCTGCAGATCCCTCACAGCTCCACCCGGGACTTTGCCAGGTGAAATCATGGCCCGAGTGGAGGGGTGATGCTATGCACTGAGTTGACCAACGTGCCCGGATTTACAGCTTATGACGTTCTCAGATCATGCCCTGTGATGGCTTCGATGCTGCGCGAGTCCGGCATAGTGGTAACGAGCCAAGCGGTCATCGGTTCCTGCTGTCTGGGCAAACCCAAAGCACGCCAGCGAGGCACTGCCAGCGCTACAGAGATCAAGGCAGCATATGCGAGATAGAAGCTGCGCAAGGCCTTGCCAGAGACAGCTCAGACACCTGGTCACCTTTATAGAACAGCAAAAGACAGATGCGGCCCAGGCGGGATAGCAACGGTAGCCAAGGGCCTGCAGTTTCCATATTGATTTGCTTGGCGATCCTCATGAGCTGAAAAATTCCGCCCTCGCTTGGGACGCGGGCGATGCCAGTGAAGTACCTCATGGCCCGCAAAGACCCACAGTCACAAATCCCAGAAAGGCATCCATGGTGCGCACGATGCAGCGATCAAGACCACAATGCCCGTCAGATCCATCTTGTACCTGAGCCACTGCACAGGCCAAGGCATCAGAATGACAAGTGAGCTCGGTCGGTGTGTGTGTGTGTGTATATATGTATATATATATATATCTCTCTCTCTCTCTGTGTGTGTGTGTGCGTGCGTGCGCAAATTTCCGAGTGCATCACGAACCCCGAGGTTGATGAGTTGTTCGGGATGTGCCGCATAACATATTATTCGGCAAATGTCGTGTTTTGACCCTGGGGAGGCGTGAGCTTTGGCGTCTGCAACTGTGTGCTCACGCCTGAAACTCCATAGCAAACATATGTCGGCCGTCGCCGCGAGTACTTCGCAAGCGATCTGACCTCCACAACAACCTGCCTTACGCCGAATATGGCGAACTCGCATTCCGTTTCAGCTGCCTCAAAAGGTTTCCAGACCAAACAGTTGGTTGAGGCGCTGGCGTGCAGTCTCTGACACCGACATGAGTACCTCAGCGATCACGGTAGTGGAAGCAAAGTGGCGGCTCAGTTGGCAATAAGAGCGTGGCAGGAGCAGAGGTGAAAGACGACGGAACAAACACAGCAATAAGCACTGGCTACCTGGCGTCGGCCAAAAAACATCACAACATCCTACACTCCTGCAAGACTCGCTAGCTCGTGCTTTTCAGCGCAGTAGGGGCCGGGCGACCAAAATAAAGATCCAAAGGGCTGTGGCCTACCAAAGGCATTCGCTGCATCGACTACACCAAAGAAGCCCAGCAATGAATGCAGGGTATGTAACATCCCTCCAATCAGAGCATTTTGCCTGAGCCCAAGCTCGGCGGTATATAAAATCATTGCACTTCACCGTGAAGCGGTTCACGACAGTGTGCGTTGAGCACGGACTGTCTGTGACACCGGCAGTAATGCAGGAGAGCATGTTCAAGCCTGAGAGCCCTGACTAAGGGTTGCATCTTGTAGCTTGCTAGTCAGTAGTTCCACAGGCTGCATGCAGCTCCTGCAAGTACATGCTCTCAACGCTCCAACGATTCGCGGCGCGTGAAAGCACATTAATCATTAAGCATCTGCACTAACGGAATTGAACATGCTGGTCAGCTTCCACAAGGGACACTGTCGTCTACTTTATTTCCGAGATATGTTGCGAATGAGAAACCTAAAGCCTCACTGCAGTCGGCTCGTACCACTGGAAATGTGCAGCAGAAGAAAACCTAAGAAGGCTTTGCGAAGCTGTGTGAATGCTCCTACCTGCCTTTTTCTGATTTCACCTTCGTATGTGCTTTTAATCAAAGAGGAGTGATCCGATGTCTGCGGGCAACTCAACCAGGGCCGGGCTAACTAAGTCAAAGCACTGGCAAAATGTGAGAGCATGAGGAAGTGGACGATGTGGCCAGCAGCGGCAAGTCCTCTTGGAAAAGTGGCCGATCTGTTCGACACGAGGTTGCCAGCAAGCATACTGCATGTCACAAACAGCACGAGGCTCCTGACAAATGGCTGATCTTCCATGCTGTGACCAAATCCTCAAAGACATAAAAGCCTGACCAGCAGGCAGTCTTGAAGTCTGTCGGAAGTTAAATAACTCATGTGCAGCATGGCTCATGTGCAAGCGGTCTGCCACGCGCACGATGCCACGTTCATGCGGAGACAGAGGCGAGACTGGCTGCGCTGCAGCACAGCAGAAACTTGTCCGGCTACTGAACCAACTCCAGATTGAAAGTACGACGACATGCGCTTGATGCAGGCAAGATGCCTACCAAGAATACCTCAGCAAGTCAAGCATTGTGATGCTGCGTGGCACGTGTACACACCAACACACCAACCACAAGTCAGCTCTCACACAGCCCTCCACACGCACGGAAGCAAAGAAACGAACCACCTGCATGATGGAGAAATTTGACTGTTCCACTGACCAACGACTAACGTCATTGAGTTTACTGTGCGAAGACAACCTTCAGCAGATATGATGCGCTCAATGACTTTACAACAAGAAACTCAGAACACCTGCATCTGACATGACTCTTGCCGCCAACAACCTCATGGAAACCTGAATCAGGCTATGCATCTTGCATCTAAGAATTGTAAACCGCATGCATGAGCTTCGTTGCCTGTGTGTGCGTGCACGGAAGTCTCACGTTGGCGAACAAACGGCACTTTGACGAGCCTGTGCATGACCGTGAGCAAGAGCGAAGAAGAGAGAGAGAGAGAGAGAGAGAGAGAGAGAGAGAGGGAGAGAGAGTGCGAGCGAGACACTCAGAGAGCAGGGACTTGTTCAATTGATTAAAGCTGTCGGTGTCATACAGCTGTCGTGTCGTGCCGTGATTGGCGCATGTTAGCACGCAATAGCACGCAAAGCGTGCCCCGTTCCGACACTGGCGCAGGCTGGACACAAAGAAGAAGATTGCTTGCCGCTGCAGGTCAACACCACCCGTCCGGGTCACCTGAGACGGAGAGGTCAATCTGAGGCTGCATCCACGGCTACTGTAGCAAGCACTCTAGAAGCCCTATCAATCGGAGCTGCATCGTCGTTCTTCTTGGCAGATTGGTGCACCATCCTGAGGTCTCTCAAGTGGAGTGTCAACATCGGATCGTATCCAGCGAAGACTGAGGTGGTGGTGCGGAGCTCGAGCCAAGGGTCCACACAGCGGGCACAAAGCCAACGACTTCGATGTAGCTCGAAGCCGTAAATATCGTGTGTTCAAGCAATAGGTATGGCCTCAAAGCTAAACAAGTCACAAGACAGATCCTTCTTGATACAAGCACCCTTCTCAAAGACTACAAGTCCAACGCAAGGATGGCAAAACTAATTGAGGATGATTGAGTTCAGTGGCGTGTCATACTCGAACACCTCCGTCAGCAGAGCTCCAATGCCCGCCAAGACAACGAGGCACAGTACATCCATGTGCTCCTGGATCACCACGATGACGACAGTTGGATTCTGGTGCTTGAGACCGACTTTTGACTATTGCAAGCTGGGCTCAAGGTCAATCTGCATACAGCTCACATGGTGCTCACATAGCTCAAGGCAAGCGGCGGTGACAGATTCCACTTTCCACTTGAAGCGGAAGCCGGAATGCAGCCTAGCAGAGGAGGGCGAAGTTTCGGGGTCGGCCTGGACTCTCAGAGCAGCCAGGCGGCACTCCGACCACCGCAATCGTGCCGAGGAGATTGGACCACCCGATCCCGACCTCCATCAAGGGCCAGGCCTGGGACACCGGAGTGCACTAAAGTTGAGGCCTTCAGTTCCTGCAGCGTCTTGCGGCTCGTTAGCCGCTTGCTTTCTCAAGCTGGGGCACGCAGACTCGAAGCGTCATGAAGCATCCATGGAGGAGGAGTACCTTCAGACCCCAGATGCTAAAGTTCAACGATGAGCCCCAAGGATTACTCTCCGAACTGAACCGGATGGTTCCATGAGCCATTGTCACGTGGCCTTGGTGCCAAACATCGCCAGCATCGCTTCCGGATCTGGACACGACCTGAGCGGCATGGGTCGGATCCTCATGGGCAAGTGCTCTCTGCTGCTGAGTGTAGCGCGCTATTCTCAACTCCAGGAAGAGCAAGGGCAGCATCTGTATCACCTGTGCTGCAGGGCCACCCACACATTTCGGGGATCGAGGCTTGCTGGCCGTACTCCTGAACATCCCATGCCAAGGAGCTATTAAGCCAAGAAATACTGTGGAAGAGCCATCGTTTGGATCTTTCCTGAATATCAGCAATGCACGGTGTGGATGTTGGGAACCTTGTAGAAAAACAACATCGGCATCGTGCTGCAAAGAAGCGCAGTAGCGTGGCACCAGATCAAAAGCGCCATCGCCAACAGAATCAGAACGCACGGAAGTATCATATTCATGGCTCTGCCATGCAGAACTTTCCTCACGGGGATGTGCACTTGAGCACCCAGCTTGTTAGATACATTTCCAGTCGACAGCAAACAGACGCCATGGCCGAAGTTGTCGAAGCTGTTGAGGATTTCAAGTCCAGAACGAAAGGTTCATGTCTGTTGATATAACAATTACAGGCTTATGGGCTTCAAGTTAGCGGATTTAAATTTCACGCTAGATCTAAGGTTGGTGCACGCGTCTCAGGCTGCCGGATGAAGGATTCCAGGCTGCAGAAGGTCTGAGGCTTGAGCGTGTAGGGTTTCAGAAGTTCTGGGTCCCAAAGCGGGCTTTTCTCCCCAGTTGCCCCGAAAATTTGGAGACCTGAACTCCTCGACGCTAAACCTCATTCTGAGCCGCTCAAACTTTAGAACTTTAGTGCGCTTCGAGGCAAGGAGCTGCATCGAAAACGCCCCACCAGCCATGGCTGGTAACGAAACTGCTGGGACGCACTCGTGCTCTCGGAATTCACAAATGCCAGTCTAGCTGCAAGGTCGTGTTCAGCGGCTCGGTGTCAGAAGAGATTTGATTTACCGATGCATACCCGTATACCTACATCTGTTCAGGCTTCTGAGATAAGCCAGAAATACAGGCGGGCGATCCAAACCATTCCGTGCGTGGCAGGATAAGCTGCACCACGCTTACACTCCACACCAACCCACGGGCCCACCTGCTGCTCAAAGCTCGTCGCTCTCGAGAAACCCAGGGCTGCATCTACCCCAACCCAAGCCTTCCAGGCTTGGACATGAAGGTAGAGCACTGTGGTGCACCGGGGCTGGATTCTGTTCCTCAGGCTCGCGCGAAGTAGCCAGCGCCAATCAAGTGAGACCAGATGTTACCTCAGCAGCACTGCAGCAGCCGCTGCCCCACGTCTTTGGCTGTCCTTGGGACTGCCGCCCAGCTGCCTGTCTCGTTGTGGATCCGAAAAATGCTTCGGATCAGGTCCCAGGGCCCTGGCGAGAGCCGGGTCGCAAGGGGAACCGGGGCCTTGTCTCAGCTGTGCCTGCGGGAGGCGGCCTGTAGCCCCAGTGGATGAAAGGCACCTTCTGCCGGGCAGGCCTTGCTGCAAACAGGCTCTCGTCCATCCAACATAGGCTTTGCAGGGCCATCGAAGCCCGGCACACGTCGGTGTGATCCAGCAGGCCTGACCAGGCTGCTAGGTCAACGATTTGCGAAGGGCCCTCCACGACCTACAAGTAGTCAGTGCTGCGAAAGATAGTCCCGATGCGGGCAGCCTTGACGCTTTCGAAGCTTGTTGGGCAGCCATGCCTGCGTTGTGAAGCGCGTGGCAAACGACTTCATCAGGAGCATTGGCGATAAGCCGTGCAAGCACAGAGTCTGTCCCCATACAGGAGGCTTGTTGGACACACTTGCAGCAGAGCCCTTCCTCTGGAACCGTCGGTGGAGGTGGGACGGATGCATCCTCACTCGGTTAGACGCGTTGAGCATCGGATGATTTGGTGCTTTCTGCCGGGCTGCCATGGCCACGAGGAATCATGGCTGGCCCTAGGAGTGGTGTCCTTGGCCCACGCGTCGTGCCGGCAGGGCTTCTCTGCAGCTGCTATATGCAAAGAAGTAGCCCGGCATGGTGATGCGATGGAATCGGCCGCTGGGACGCGCCCATCTGCACAAGGCCACGGCAGGAGTATTTCGAAGCCTTTGCCGGAGCCTGCGAATGCTTCAATACATGCGCGTCAACATTGGAAGCAAAGCGTTCGGAATTCGAAAAATGTGTGTCGTTCGTTCCTCCAGTCACTAGGAAAATACGTTCATAGAGGGTGCAAAGCTTCAAGGGCAGTTGTGAGGTGGTGAGTATCGATTCAGTTCCCACCCTGCGAGCCCTTCGTCTCAGCAACATGATAGACGTGGCATGACGTGGGCAGGCCAGGGCTGACACTCTTTCTGTGATGAGCTGCCTGCAAAAGCCTGCAACCCGAATTTTGCCGGTGAGGAACGCTTCCAGCACCTGGTAAGCCCATCTTGCAGCTTTCCCTCTCGGCTCCCCTCTGCCGGGCTTCCCAGAAGTTCAGCAGTGCAACTACAGCTGCGACTTGAAGACGCTTTCTGAGCCCATTCGACATCCCAAACCGACCCGAGGGCCTCAGTCTTTACGGTCTTATAGGTTTAGGATTCGGGGTGTTAGCAGCTTGAGCCGCTCTCCAACCTTTTCTGGATGGCCCGCTCGCAGGCTGCGCCACGGCAAGTTCGCCAGTTTGGAGCTCCGGCAAGGTGCTTTAAATCTCAATGCAGCTCAGCTTTGCAGAAGACTTAACATGATCAAGTTTGACGACCTGCAATGCTGGGCTCGTGAAACGTTTGAAGGCTGCTTTCTCGTCATGGGAGTGCGCTCAGAAACACGGTATGTTGTCCAGCATGCCTTGCCAGTCTTCAACCTGCCACCAAGCGGTCACCAGCATCTGCCGGCGCATCGAACAACAAGGCACGCTGGATGCATCCAAGCCCCGCACTCGCTGTAGCTCCTGGCCAGTGCCCATTCAGCTGCTGTCCGGGCTTGCGAAGCTCTTTTGCAGCTCTTTGCGGCTGGGTCGCTGAGGTCCATTTCCAGAGCTCTCGATCGCAACCAGAGTCAAAGCCACAGAGCGCTTCCTGATCCTTGCAGTTGGGCGAATTGTAGGCAGCGCACCTGGGATCAGCCGATCAGCCAAAAAAAGAGAGAAACAAGGCCTCACAGGATCTGAGTGCAGCCCGAAGCGCTCGTCCTTGTACGGCGTGTCCACGATCTTCCCCTGATCCTTTGGAGACAGACCAAGGCTGAACAGTACAGTCTTGCCGTCAATCTCGCGCAAAACGAACCACCAGAAAAGCACTTATTCTTCCAGACAAGCTCATGTCATGTTCAGGGCTACATCGAAGGCCATTTCGCGCCTTCGCACTGTGGAGATCGAAAATGTCGGAGCCCACAGCATCCTCGATCTTCTGCTTCTGCTGGTCTTTCAAAGCATCAGCCTGGGCGGGCGCGGCCAAAGCCAAGATCCTACGTCAGTGTCATATTTCGGCAGCTTCAATCAAGCTGCAATTTTCTGCTTCTCTTTGCACTCCTTGTCCTTATCCTCGATAGCAGCCTTCAGGCACAAAGTACCAGTATCCGATGGAACCTGCCATCAGTTCCTGCTAGTACGAACCTTGCCTTGATGCCGTTGATACAGCCACCGAAGCCCATGTACTTGGAGCAAATCCTGCACGGTGGCATTTCGTCTGCACCACGATGCTACACGAATGCAGGCATCGAGCCACTGCTTGCTGTTAAGTGGCTCGCTATACTTCGCCTTTACTGCCTTCAGGCAACATGTGCCTGGCAAGATCTGGCAAGAATTGCTTTTCCGAGCACAAAGCTATCAGCCTCATGCACCTCTTGCCACAAAACAGGTAGGGAGCACATTGATCGTGCATCTCATCGCAGTACTCCGAAGATTTCTGGAGTGTGTTCAAGCCCGCATCGCCTTTGTCACAGCCACAGTGGACTTCCAAAGTCTTTTTCAACTGCTGCTGCAAACGCACGGCACGACCACATACGACCACGTGACTACGACAGCCAAGAAACCGCACGCTTCGCACACTTTGTGGAGTTCTGCCGTCCGGACTGCCACCAGTGCCGGTGGGGGTGCTCTTAAACTTCTGCCTTGGGGTGCAAATTTCAGCATGCAGCAGCCATCAGTTCTTGTCCGGAAGGTGGATCCTTCGAAAAGATGCAAAGGTAGGTAAGGCCAAGGCCATATGCAGTTGCTTCGGACACCACCACCTTGGACGGCTATGGCCAAGACTTTGCTGTTATTGGCTTAATTGGACGTGTGCGATTCAATCTGCTGGCAAGCGTCCAACAGACAGCAAATCCGACCAATCGTCTTCATTGCAGGAACGGCTGAAAGGGGCCATTGGCTGCGCAGAGTTACAGTCTTGACATGTCGGGTGTTTGGCACAGTCAAGCCCTCCACAAGCAAGAACTTTGTCGAAGTCCTCCGGCAAGTTTGCACTGCATGTTTCCCGAATTTCAGGATCCATGAAAGACCTCAGAAAATAAGTGACGCTAACGCTCTAAAACTCATCTGGAACGTGGCTGTGCTCAGCCAGAGAAGGGCTCCCAGAAGGCGAATGTCTTAAATGCTCTTGTTGGGCGGCCGTTCACAAACAACCTTCAATTCCAGGGGCCCGGGTTCATTTACACGAAAGAATTGAAAGAGTTTTCAGCTGCACTCTAGACTGATCTAAGGTTGCACTCGCAGCACAGTGGAATTTCGCATCCATCACTCAGCGTGCATCCACGGCGGCACTATACGCGCCAGAATGGCAAACGCCACCCGATGAAGTCCGGAAGCTTGATGGGCTTTAAAGTCTGCCCACGCATCCTTAAGAAACATGGGATGTCAACAAAAGTGCAGGGGCCGAAGGATGAAGAAAAGTAGACTTGAGCCGAGAGTCATGTCGACCTCCATCGCTTGGAGCATCTTGTCGTCCACAGCCAGCCAGGGCGCCTGTTGCTTCTTCGGCTTTCCCCTGGCTTGCGCCTCCTGCCATTCCTTAGCACGGGAAGGAGATTCTGGTTTCGGGGATGGTGGAAACGATAAGCCGGGTTTCGCTAAGCCGTCGATGCGCCTCTGGACTTCTCCTGCGCACGGCACGGCACAGCACGGGACTCTTCCGCTGCAGGCACCTCGCGGCTGCCGGCCTCGCTTCTTCGAGCTCAGCACGTGCCCGACTTCGGTACTCCCTGAAGCGGAGGCTGTCGAGGCTGTCGCCGTTGGTGGCGTGTGCAGCGTGTGCTTGCAGCATCAACGCGAGCTGGGTGGACGCAACACCTCACAGGGTGACCATCCCAGAGCTTCACACTTCCAGAGAAGTTGTTCATGTGTCAACACGGCCACAGTCACAGAAAACCACAACGATCATCCTTCCATAGTACAATCACGGCACCGATGTGGTAGTGGCATTGAGGCGACGCAGGGTGGCGCGCAAGGCAGGACTCCGACACCTCGATGACGCGGAAGTACAGATCCTGCAGCTGAACAGTATCCCCTTTTGATTCCTGCGATCTAATACTATATATTTGACTTTAATGGACCACAAAAGCCGACTCTCTCATTCCCGCGAATTGGCGTTCGAAAAAGCATTGAGCTTTACGCAAGCTGAGCAAACCTTCAGGTCTGAAATGTGATTCCGTACGACAAGGTAGCTTTGCACATGCTTGAAAAGAAGCTTCGTTGCAGTCTAGTCCTGCAGGCGCTGCGAGTTCTCGGAACTCTGCGCGGCTTGCCGCAAGTAGGCCACGCCCAAATTCCTCAAGGCAATAGAGGCAAAGGGTTGTTGACGAGTATGGTTTGTGCATCTGATGCAAGTTCCTGTGTTGACAAAAGTTCCGTGCTGGACGCCGACACACTTGTCGGTCCGAGCCAAGTGGCACATAGGGCGCACGAAAATCCGGATCCAGAAGAAGGCTCTTGTTCATCAGTTCCACTGCACTCTCCAAGAAACCCATTTCCAGTGCTCCCATGCCGAGGAGGAAGAGGGCATTGGAGTTTGACGGAAAGGATTCCAAAGCCTTCACGAAGTGTTCCTGCCTGAGATCGAGAATCAGCCATGCTGACTTCAAGAGGCTCAATGCAAAGCAACGAACAACCCCATAATCCGTATTGAAACCATGCTGCGCATCCTTCCAACGATCCGGTGCAGATCCGCGAGCCAGCAGCACACCATTCGCACGATGCACAAAGGACGCGACACAAGATTTGGCCGGGCTCGCCGTAAATCTTGTCAGAGATGCTTCGACGTCACCTTAGCAAACATCAAACGTGCCTGCCTTCTAGGCCCAAGTCCTACTACTTAGATGTCCACCACAATGCCAAGAAGACACGCAAGTCACGCAAGCGCTGCTCCGATGTACTCATCGTCATGGCATGTCTCGCAATGAGGTAGGCGGCAAGTTCCTGAGATGTTTTCCCGGTCGAGTACAGCTACCGGCCCCAAAATGGGAACTGGGACGGCTCGACAGAAGCTCGCCGAGGCTCCGGTTGACTCTTGTACTGCTCCTGCAGCCGCTCAGGCGTGAACTCTGCGGCCCCAAAGAGCTGCTGCAGGGCGGGGCCGAGGGCAGCGTAGACCTGGCTTCAAGACAGAGTCTCTACTGGCAGTTACTAGCAAACTGGAATAGGTATTGTAGGACGCAGGACGCAGAATTTTTGCTGGCTCCGCCTCCGTCAGAATGTAGCGCTTCACCACAGCCGTGCCGGTTTTAGCTTGGCTGATCAGCCGCGCCCTTACATGGTCCGAGGTCCTGAGCAGATCGCGGCGAGCGCTTGCAAGGCTGGGACACTGCTCCTAGGGGCTTTCTGCAGCCGTGCTTCATGTCTGCCTGGGGCAGCTTCCAGTAGCCGCCGAGCCAATCAACTTGAATGTCTTCAGGAGTCAGGGACTCCGAGGCTCCGGACCTTATAATATATATATATATATCGATATCGATATCGATATATATACATATATATATATAATATATATATATATATATGTATATGTATGTATATATATATATATAGCGGGAAATAGCAGGAGTTCACAGGAAAAGAAGGTCCAAGGGCCTGCGGTGGAGCGCAAAGCCCACCCGCATCGTCCCATCAAAGGCCCTGCCACCGCTCATTGTTGGCATGGAGGAGCAACACCTCTCCTTGGCTTCGGGAACACTTTCGGAGGCTTATCATATTTTATTTTATTTTATTGTATTATGTTATATTATATTATATTACATTATAGTATGCTTGGAGTGGCTCTCTTTTGTCCTGCAGACCAAGCTGCGGCTACGAAGCTGGGGCTTTCATTTGCCCACCAGTGTCTCACGTGTTCCTCGTAGGAGTCTTTCTCCACGATGTCGCCAGCCGCGTGCACCAAGTGTTGCAGGCGTGGTCGGAACCAAGCCTCGAGATCCTCAGGCGGCTCCAGGATGTCCTGCGAATTTGAAAGCACCGGAAACGCAGCCGTTCATAGTCCAACACTTCCGAAGAGGAAGCCATCCGAGGCTTCCTCTCGTTGTCCTCTCAATGTTTCGTGTATCGAACGACTTTTCCTGCTTCGTGCGCGGTAGCGGTGACGTTCGGACTTGGAGCCTAACGCAACCGAAAGGACCCTTCGAGATTCGCAGGGCTCTTTGCGCCGCCTTCGAAATCGCTTCCTTGTGCTGTCGTCGTTGCGACGCGTCTTTGACCGTCTGAGTGTAGGACGACACAGGCATGGCACCCCTGAGAGACTCATGGCAGCCGTGAGGCTACCGCTCAAGACAGAACATGTGCCGTGCAAGCCGAGCACTCCTGCAGCACATCTTCCAGCTCACGAACATGCGAGATCAAAACTCCTGGCGTCGAAAGGAAAGGAGACCTACATGAAATCTTACAGTATGCATCGAGGCCTGCAGCTCGAGATCGATTGCAAAGCTTCAGAACCACGAGATCATTCTCTTTCAAACCCAATTCCGCCGAGATGTGGCTCGCGATCCCTGCGTAGTACACGCGGGGGAAGCATACCTGGCTCCAAGATATGGCACATCCAAATCCAAACCCCCTTTCCTGGGAATTGCAATGGACCGAACCTGCGCCGGTATAATATGCGCGAAGCCAGTGACGTCGAAAAGGTCGTGCCTTGCAACTGACACACCAAGACCCCTGCACAGGCAGGATGCGCATGTTATGGCACACGACATTGGTGCAGCGTGGGCTCGTGAGCTTTTTGTCTTTGGATATGAAGTTGTAGGTCCTTGCTAGACGCAACACTTCCGATCGCGTCGGTTCACGGGCGGCTTTGGATACGAGCAACACAAGCACAGCTTCAAAAGGCGAATGCATCTGAGGTGCTGCAATTCCACGTCCTCCTCCTCCAAGTGGTACTGTGTCTCGAAAGTCTTTTGTATCGGGGCACCATCGCCTGAAACGCAAGGCTTTCCGACATACTGGCATCATGAAGGGCAAGTTGCATCTGTCCTGAGAACTTGGAGATACGGCCATCGCCTCCGCAGGAGCAGTCGCAAGTCTGACAACCCCACAGGCTGTGAGAGGCAGAAAGCAAGCACTGTGAAGACAGCGGCTGCTTCAACTTTCGAATGCGTAGCACCAGATGCGAGTTGCTGAGGCCACGGCCAGTCTCCAGCACCTGGATGCGATCGAGAACTGGCTTGAAGGCATTGTACTTCAAATCCACGATTCCCCAGAAGAGGGTCTTCACCTTCTGTGTTCGGCTCCCTTTGAGCATGCCAGGAGATGGTGTGTGACGTAGGACGCGAGACACAGCAGCGGCCCTGCTTGCAAAGATCCACCCATTGTCATCATAGTGCACATTGGGATCCCCGGCGCCAGCTGAGAAGGGGCAGCGGGTCTGTGGCAGGACTAGATCAGGTCCCATCTCTTGCAGAACCTTCTCCTGGCTCAGCTGGAAGCGGCTGGAGAAAACGACCAGTGCCTCAGGAGGAAGTAGATCCAGCACCTCCTCTGGCACATAGCCTTGCTGGGGATCCTCAACGTCCGTTCGCATGAAGTTGGGCATCAAAAGAGAAATCAAGTCCGGCGGGTCGTTCTGCAGCAGCTCCCGGACCTCTTCGTAGCAGGCTGTGCGGATGCCGGGATGCAGCTGCGGATCTCCTCAAGCCACACTCCTAGACCGCCCTAAAAGAGAGAGAGGGAGAGAGGGAGAGCGAAAGAGAAAAAGACAGAGACAGAGAAGAGAGATGAAGAGAGAAAGAGAAAGAGACAAAGAGAGACGTCAAAAAAGGGCTCCGGTGCGCGCTCCTTTGTGTTCTGCCTCTTGGGTCGCAGACGGGAGCTTCTTCTGCAGAAAGGCGCCCAGGCCAAGCTGGCGACCATGAAGGAGCACCTTTTCGGCAGTTTCAGCTAGTTAGCATGTCCGTAGCTCTACGATTGGGATCAGAAGACAAGCAACCCAAAGGTGAGGCCCATGCCCATGCGGGCCCTCCAGTGTGCCGCTGGCGCACTCGCGTGCATAATTCGGCACTGGCCTAGTCGCATGTGATGTCGATGCTTTCTCCATCTCTTGCATTACGGAAGCCAGGCCGCTGCATCCAACCGTAACCAGCCATCTTCTTCTCGGCCGCGCACTTCCGTTCCTTCGAAGAGATCGCCTGGGAACACAGCAGAGACACAAGAAGTTCAATTGTCCAGCTGTTCTCAACATGACTCTCTGACTGGACTGGACTGGTGCGGACATGGCAAGTGGCCAACGTATTTCGCATCCACCGAAGGCTGCTCTCGCACAAAAACACGTGGATGCACGACCACGTAACTCGCCACATCGTCCTTCGTCACAGAGGCATTGCTCGGAGCATCCACTCTTTTGACCTGCTTCTCCAGATCTTCCGGAACAAAGTGCTCGAGAAGGTTCTCACCGATGATGTACAGTTTCGTAGAGGCACGGTCTAACCAGTTAACATCTCTGAAGAAGCCTTGCTCGGCAAGAGATACCTCGACTTCGTCCGTTGCTCCCATGACCCAGATGACGAACGGCTTCTCCTTTGATCCTGGCAGTGCACTCCAAGTGTGAGACTTCCTAAAAGTGGCTTGGTTGACCTATGCAGCCGCCACATTTTTGTTGGGAGAAACTCCCGCTCACCGCTTCCTGAACGCATAGGATATCCACGGATCCCCAGCGTCATCTGAGCAAAGGCCAGAGTGCGGGACCATGAGTTTGCTCGGCGCTCTTTTGGAGGAGCTGCGGCATGCTCTACACGTAAGGCTTGGCTGAGAACCTGCAGGTCAATGGTGGATGCGTTTTATGAGCTGTGAATCATCGCTGCGGCGACACCTCCAGAGACTCCCAGTAATGGGATTCTACTTCGTCTTCGGGTTCATTGCGGTCGTCGGCTGGAAGCATCTTCGGCCTGCGTGGATGGTGCTCCTGCCGTTGAAAGAAGTAAGACAGGCTATAGGCTTTAGGGTTTAACAATGATGTACACGATACAAGTAAAGAGCAAATGCATGATTGTATGTTTCTATACAACCGCCAACCATAGCATATAAAAAAAGACGTGGAAAAACTACATAAAACAAAAAACACAAGTAGGCTGTAAATCCGAAAATTTATAACATTCACCCATGAAATATGTTGTCCAATCTGAAATAAAACCGTACTTTACATGATATACAATGTACAACCTGAATAATAAAGGAAAAAGTATAGAACATGCAGTTTCGAGTGCTGAATAAACATCATATACAATATGTGTTTATGTATATGCACACACACACATTACACGCCTATAAGATATGGTATCACATATACAGACATATGCATACCTATATATATATACATACATACATACATACACACACATATTCTGATGTATGCATAGCATGCGCTGTTATATGTTATAATGTGTATACATGTGCATGTGTGTGTATATATATACACCCATATACATACATATATATATATATACACGGTTATGTATGCGTATTTATTATTCTGTGCTTCATACTGCATACATGATACACAAAATATGTTGCACAAAATATGTTAACCGCTGTGCAATAACATAGCAATATTCCACATAATGCAATATTTAAAGTACCAAAAATATTTACAATATAAGCTACAACATCTAGTATAGAAGAACATAACATACGAACAATATGGAAATATCTGATACAACATCGAAACATAATTGTGATACCTTATGGCCCAATATTATATAATCATTAAAGAAGAATATAACATTTTATAACATGGTATTTCCTATCATGTACATTAGCGGATTATGCAAAGATCTTTGTATAACCTACAATGTGAAAAATGCCTTAACATAACAATCTGTATACATATATATATATACATATATATACATACACATACATGCGACCCCTACCATATATATATTTCAAACATGCACTACAACATGCGATAGATATTCCAACACGAAATGTGGAATATGTCACAGTATACCATATAATATAGTGGGGTAAATCATGTATAATGGAATACTCTAACTAACTTAGTATACGATATAGTATACAATCTACAATACTATATCGTGTACAACACACGCTGTAGCACATAAAAGTATCAAGTATTATATACACGATATGGTGACGAAATACATACACATGCACAGACCTACATATTATATATATATACATATGTATACATATCACGACTATTATTGCTATAGTCTATCACTTATGTTAGATGCTATAAAGAATGTACGATATATAACTTTCAGCATCTACTACACAAGGTTTAGGGCCCTTAGTCTGGCGGCCCTTTGCTCCTCGGAGAGCCGCCTGGCAACGACTTCCGCCCCCCAGTGGCTCGAGCTGGGCTTGAAGCTAAGGGTCATCTCATTCCAGTCCTTACTTAGGGTTTAGGGTTTAGGGTTTAGGGTTTAGGGTGTAGTCTCAGTTTAGGGTTTCTCTGGGATCACACAGTCACTCACCGGAGCTCTTGAGATGGGAAGCTGGACCATGCGTGACCCGCACGGAACCGACGAGCTCGGACTCTTCCTTGCATGTCCTAAGTTGGCTCTATCTGGAAACGCATCTTGGACACCTGAACAAAGAGCCTTCGGGGACCCTAAACCCTAAACCCTAACTGAACCCTGTCTTCGTGCGTCTGTGCATCAGCAGCTCCGCTCTCAGCCAGCCCTCCTCCTCGTAGAGCACCCCAACCAATGTGCCGCCGAGGATGTGTGGACCCTCGTAGAACCTACAAGTAGGCGGGGGGTTCCATGGGTTCAATGTCTTGCAAAGAAGACGCGCCGTTGCTGATGAGAAGCAGCTGCCCATCCTCAGTGTGCTGGATCTCGTACTGCTTCCTGTTTCGCTCCTGCTCCCAAGTTCCTATCAAAGGAAGGGAGCTCTCCTTGGATGTGCAGGTGAAGGGCGACTAAACGCCCTGTCCTTGACCGACTGTCGAATTTCATGCTCTCAGTCAAGTCACAACTGTTTCCAAGAGATCCACCAACTGCTCCCTGCTCTCGTAGCGCTCCAGCTTGGTGACACCATACCTGGAACAGATCAACTCACGATCTGCCCCTTAGGGCGCGGCCTCTGACAGCAGCTGGGCCACCCTTTCAGGGCAAGCTTCACCTAGCAGCAGATCTAACATCGGCTTCCTACGATCAAACTCTTTGCGTCACGATCGCGGGCGATTCACCGGCAAGCTTCAGAGTTCTTTCCGATGCCTCGGCTGTGCCCATCGAAGCAGCCGGGCCGAGTGGGAGCGATTCTTCGGGCGCTGGCGCCTGGCTGGATTTCGGGAATCGGAAACGCGAGTTTCAACATGGCATCAATCCAAACTGCCCATCTCCTGCCCGCCTCAAAGACGGGTCTTCGACGCGGCTGCTCCTCACTCTCTCGCTCTGCAACCTTGCTTCAACCAAGTCAATCAGAGCCAATCATTGTTTCAAGGGAGACACCAAACACGCTTCTAGTTGCCGAGAAGAAGCGATGTTGCTTCCCCACTCACCCATCGAATGGCTGCCTTCAGGGCTGCAGGCCCGCCACGGCCCATGTTGTGACAGTTGTGTGTGCTTCTGGAAATGGTGCAGAGCTTGGGATATGTCGATGCAGCGCTACATGAGAAGGATGCTGCCGAAGAGCGAAAGTTCGAAACAATTGCATCCCTTCTGGTAGCATGCTGCCGCACCCGGATGGAGCCTCACACAATAGGATCTGTGACTGCCATGTAGGACCTTTCTGGATGCAGCTGAGCCCGAAGCCGATGGGCTCGTTCTGGCCGGTCAGCAGGTGTGCGAAGTACCAACCGTCCTCGTCTTCCTCGAGAAGGCCGGACAGCATGCCGCCTGCCACCGTACAACTGCAGAGGTTGACATGTCACTGGCCCGGCCCGAGCCCCACCTCTCGAGTGGGGGCCTTCCCATCTCAGCGTGCCGTTCTGCAAGAGCTTGATCTCGTAGTTTTTGCGAGACGGCTGCTTCCCATACCTTGCTCTTGCAGCATGCGCGTCAAGCTCAAGAACTGCAGTTCTCACTTTGCCAGAAACCTCGGCCTCTGAGAAAGGAATCCACAGCCGCAGCATCATGCTCACCGCCACTGTCGCTTTCAAGTACAGTCTGCAATGCAGGTGAGGCACTCCCATCTTCCTAGAAGAGGCAGTGCCATCTCGATCCGGCGGACCAGCTCCTTAAATTTGAAGACACGGAAAGCACTGGCACCCCAATGAAGGAGCTGTACCTAGTCTCAGTTCGTATGAGTAGGAGTGGTGGCGGTGGTGGTGGTGGTGGCAGTGGTAGTGGTAGTGGCAGTGGTAGTGGGAGTGGGAGTGGGAGTGCTAGTGGTAGTGGTAGTGGTAGTGGGGGTGGGAGTGGTAGTGGTAGTGGGAGTGGGAGTGGGAGTGGGAGTGGGAGTGG
>CAJNJA010019611.1:0-10181 GCA_905231915.1 Symbiodinium necroappetens
ATTGAAGACCGCCCATATATATATATTGTAATTTTTGTAGTTCTATAATAAGGAGAATTTAGATAGTTATAATAAGGAGAATTTAGGCAGCGGCTTGCACACTGGCTTGTAAGTTTGGGGGTACCCGATATTGACAAGTTCGCCTCATAAATCTTGGGGGAGTATAATTTTGTTTGTTTAGTTTGCTCGACCGCTAGAGTCTGTTTTTTTGTGTCGTTATTTCTTTAAACAGCGGTGAAGTATAGTTGAATTTCTTTTCACGCCGAGTTGGAAATGCGAATATAGTCGATCTTAAAAGATCAAGAACACGGCTACACGTAGTGTGTGTGGGGGGGGGTTCTTATGGGTGTACGCTCTCGAAGCCGCTAGCAAGCAAACAAACAAGATATATATATATAGAAGATTTGATTTTGATTCTATATTGGTCGTATCTGAGAGCTTGGAGAATAGTTGGTGGCGAAATCGGAATGAATTTATTTTTAATGATCTCTCAGACGAATTTCTGAAATCTATATCTTCGCGCACAATGCCCATTTCTCCGTCTTTTCATCTACCATCTCGTGATATTCTTCGCGCTCGAATCTGGATAGCGGGAAAAAAATTGATTGTATATTTGTTTATATCTTAGCTTCATTTTTGCTTGTAATTATTGATGCCGATTATGTCAGCTTGCTCCATGTCTTGACGCTACTATACGGAAGCACGAAAACGCTCGTACATATCGCGATATTCTTCTTAATTCTTTTACCTCGCTCCACATTCACCCTCGCTTACCAAGCATTCCACCATACGCCCCATTCTCCACATACTCCCCCATACGACATTCCTCATTCTTTCGTCCGCTGTGCCACGCTATTCCCGACGAATATACGCCCTCGCCAACCAAATACATAGACTCGCCGACAATTCTCTGAGGCCTCGCTTACACCACACACAGGCCTACCCACACACACAGACACAGACACACACCCACACACGCGCGCACTCGCCTACCACTCCGCGACATTCTCCATCACTCCCCATAATTCATACGACTTCGCCCGCCTCTCCGCGACAATCCCCTATATCCCCACTCCACGACACTCCATTCACGCCCCAGCCATTCCCTAGAAATCCCACACTCTGTGAAACTCCCCACAATACACATAAGTACACACCCTCGCCCAACACTCCACGATATACCTCCCCCTCTCACCCGCCACTCTACGATCACCCGCCTTCGCCCCCCCACGACATGACCCGCCACGCGCACGCACTCGCCCGCCACTCCACGACACTCACCACAATTCACAGGCCCTCGCCCGTCACTCCGCGACACTCCCTACGAATCCCCACGACATGCAAGCCCTCGCCGATCACTCCTCGGAATTCGTTACGATTTGTTCCACTCTGCGTTGCTCCCGCTCTCGCCCGGCGGTCTACACCCACCACGCAGACGTCCCCGCCCACCACTCTGCGATACTCCCCACGATATTCCCACCCTCGCCCACCACTCCGGGACACTCCCCACGCACGCCCTCGCCTGCAACTTGCGTTTTCACGTTCTGATCTGTAGCTACGATGTCTGGTGGATCCATATGATTGTGCGATAGATACGATAAGTCTTCAAGGAATTTTTCCATGCCAGAATTTTTTTGTATACGGTATGTATGCATGGCATGCACAAAGTATCCAATTATTTACTATAATATTGAATGTCGATGATATCTAATGTTTTAACGAGCGGCGTAGTGAAGTGAAGGCTAGAATATAATTATTTATATAGGATGGAATTGATCGAAAATATCTTGGTGCGAAATATTGAATTTAACAGGACTGTACGAAATCCCCCAGAGCCCGAGATTTCCGGAGTTTCGTTCAATACGAAACTCAGGATTCCGCGAGATTTTGAAGTTTGGCGCGGGTTGGAACCTCCCCAAAGCTCGAGATTTCCGCAATTTCGTATTATAGGAGACCCCGGATTCCGCGAGATTTTGAAGATTCCACGCAGCGCTTCCAGCATAAAATCTCAAAATCCCAGGAATTCCTGGGTTTTATAAAGATTCAGCTTCAATTTAAAGACAGACAGTCGTAGGCATGCCAATGATCTCAAAGTCCCGAGATTTTCGTGGTTTCATGGAGTGGTAGATTAATGAGGGGATGTCTATTGTAGGGGGAGTATTCCGTGGCGATGGGAAGAGAATATATAGATTATAGATGGTCGGAGAGTGGCTCTCGGTTATTAGTCGTGGATTGGTGGGCAAGTATGCGTCGAAGAGAGAGAATATGATGGGACGGTAGATGAGAGATAATGAATATCGTGGGGAGCATGAGCGATATATTTTCTGAAGAATTATATTTTATGAATATTCGATATAAATGATATGTAAATTCTCCAAAAATTAAAAATATATTCTAATTGATTTTTCTATGGAGCTTATTTCTTATAAATATCATGTAGGGTAGATATTATCTTAGGGATACAATTTTTAATTCGTTAATATAAAAGATATATTTTTATATGGTTGGGAAATTATATTTTTCGAATAATTTTAATAAATATTTTATTTCATTATTCTTCATGAAATATAGAGCAGATTTTGCGAATAGGAATTATTCGGAATTTATATTGAAAATTGAAATTTCGTATATGGTATTTTAATTCAGTACTATGTTGAATATAGTAATATATTGAATTCTAATTCTTGCTTCAATTCTGCGGTATGTTGAATAGGTTATTGGGATATGAATCTCGTAATTTCTATATAGAATTGGAAACTGAAAATAAATATTAATGTCATCGGTGAAAAGATTAAGAAAAAGATGAGATGAGAAATATTTGGGATTAGGGCGCGGCTCTACATAATTAGATATATTTATCGATAGGCTCATTATTATCATATATCTAGGGTATTTGTTGATAGAATTAATTGGCCTTTTCTATTATCTAGTAAAAAGTAGTTTTCTTTCTAGATTTCAGAATTATATATTTTTTCGTGAAGAGGATTCGACTTTTAATCTTGATTCTATAAAAAGAATCATTAAATTTCATTAAATTTGAGCTCGTAATGAATTGAATCTTTTATATATATTTTTTCAAGTTTCGATCTATATAGAAACTCCTAAAATATAGAATTTAATCTGAAAGATCATATGGATGTCTTTTTAATATCTTATATTCGATAGATTCGTTTCTTTATTAATCTTATTCCTTTTTTTTGATTTATTTCATAGAAATAATTATTGAAAGATTTGCTATATATTTTTTGATTTCGGTTCTTGATAAGATTATTCAATTTATGGAGATATATAATATAATCTCAATATCTTAAATTTTAGAATTTTTTCTTCTTCAATTTCATATATTTTTTGTATGGTCAAATTTTATTATATTATTTTAAAATCTTTTTAGAGTCTTTAGATTCTTCTATTCAAACATCTTATTAAGATCTTATTAAGGTTTTATTTAGTAAATATAGAATCTCTGAAAATAAGATATTCAATCTATGAATGATTTATATATAATAAATTCGAATCAATCTTTTTGAATAGTTTTTCAGATATAATCAAAATTTATTAAGTCAATTATTAAGTTTGATAGATTTTGTAGATATATTTGACGATGGTCTCAAATCTTAAATATCTTAACTAATCTTTATTCAATGATCTTAGATTTTCCTCAAAATAAGAAACTAGATCTCTCTGTTATAATAGAAAATAGAATTGAATGGAGATTAAAACCCCGCGATTCAAGATCCTTGATCCCCGATATTCTTAATTAGAATATTTATATAGACGCTTATACAAAATATCAACCCCGAGAAGCAAATAAAATATCATCTATGATCTCAGTTTAAATTCCAGACCAATATTATAATAAATAAGGATCGCAATCAAGATACAGGAAAAGGTAAGGAATGAGTATCTTTTTTTGGCTGTCGTTATTTTTTTATTATCTATCATTCTGGAGGTGTTGTTTTTGTTATCGTTGTAGGTGTGTCCATTTTTTTATATCGTTTGTTATCGTTGCGAGGGCGCAATTTTTTTGACTATCATTATGAAGACGAATACTTTTGTTGTCGTTGCAGACCTCGGCGCGTTTTTTGTTTGCTATCGTTGTTGTTCCCGATATTTTTGTCGTTGCGGTCCCTGACGAAAATTTTTCTGATATCGTTGTGCTTCCCGGCAGATTTTTTATTATTATCGTCATGTGAGGCGGAGATGTATTTATCTAGAATTTAGAAATTTCTATTTGTCTCTAGGAAAGTCCGTAATTTCTCATATTTTCATAAGATATCTTATTTTTCTAATTATTAGATTTATTCGAATTATTGATATTAATACTATAGCTCACCTTAACTTATTGCTATTATTACTATTTTTTACTTGTAATAACTATGATCATTAGTATTACTAATATGAAAAATCTATTCTTATTATCAATATTCGTTTTTATGCATTATTAGAAATATTAATATTCTTATTAATATTTTTTATCGAATATTCATATAGAATATTCATATTAATCTTATTATTTATTATGATTATCATTTTTAGAATTCTTTTTATTAATGCTAGTATTGATATTATTGCTGCTATTATTATTCTTGTAAAAATATTGAGATAAAAAATATTTTGAAATATTAGTATTAGTTCTTGAATTATTTAATATTATTATATCATTATTAATATTGTTCTTCTTATTTGGATTCCTCATATCAATATTATATAATATTATTATTTCTACTACTATCATTAATAATTATTATTATCATTAATATTATTACTACTAATATTATTAATATCATTAAAATTATTGTCATGTCTATTTCTAAACTTGTTTTTGCAATTGCTGCTTTGTGTTGTTGTGCTCAGCAGCTGAAGCCCCGGCAAACCAGCAAGTGAGTGAGCTGTCGCTGGAGACCCAAATAACAAAAAAAATACTGGCAGGATATTTGTTTTTGCTGTTGCTGCCCGGGGGGTGTTGTTGATTTTACTGTTGTTGTGGGGAAGTGTTTTTTCTTGTTGTTACGGGGGCGTGTATTTATTTTACTGTTGTTGCCGGAGGGATATATTTTTTTTTGATGTTGCTACAGGGGTGCATTTTGTTGCTTCTGTTGCCGGGGGGGCGCTTTTTTTGCTGTTGCTACGGGGGAGTGTTGTTTTGCTGTTGCTGCGGGGGTGATTGCCTTGCTGTTGTTGGTTTTGTGCTGTTGCTATCGGAGAGGGGTATTTATTTTTTTGCTGCTGCTGCGGTGGGACGCGTTTACTTGTTGTTGCTGTTCTTTTGCTGTTGGTGCGAGGGACTATTTTTTTTATATTGCTATCGGGAAAGATATTTATTTAATTTTTATATATTGATTTTGGATTGATGCTACGCTTTTTTTATTTGTTGTTGTTGCTACGGTGGGAGTGATCTCTCTATTATTATTATTTGGAATTTGAGGATATTAGGACATTTTTGGATTTTTTATATTATTGTGAGGCAATTCCTCCATTATAAATCTCGTGAATATATATATATATAAAACGGATTCTGAGGTCCCATATGGAATCTATTTCTACTACCAAGATAATAATTATCGTCTTCATTTGCAAATCCAATATTTATCTCTATTAGATATTCTGAAATATCAATTCGATTCTTTTTTGGACGGAAAAAATAAAAATTTGCACGAATTATTTGCGCGATATATAGATTCTAAAAAGATGAGGCACCTGCCCCTATATTTGTAGATAGAATAAAGAGATTTATTTTCACATCATTCTTTTTATCGAGAAGAATCTTATTTTTAGATATGTCATATTCTTGATTGCTCTTATAATAAAATAATATTTGACTGTCAATTTTAGATTGATTTCGCTTTCTATTTTCCTAACTTTTCCTGAAGAAAATAAAAATTATTTTAATTTCGATCCTTAGGAATAAGATCATCAACGTCATCGTGGACGTGAATGTTGTTATTTCGTTAAAGTTGGGGAGTTAAAGAATAACGTGGCGACTGGTCGAAATCCTAAATAATACCATAAAATATATCTAAAATCTAAATTCTGTATCTGTATATCTAATCTCCTAAGTCTTGAGATATATATAGAAGAAGAAAGAATTTTTGTTATTCGTGTGCAAGAATGTTTCTTTTTATATTTATTGCTACGAGAAGTGATTTATTATTATCAAAAAACAGAGATTATTTTTGCATAATGTTAATAAAAAACGAAAAGATTTTCAGGAGTCGTTTCTTAATTTTCAATTTGCCGAAGTTTCAATTTTAGAGTCAACAGAAATAGAAGAAAGATTATTTTTATTTCGTTGCTAATACAAGAGGAATATTTTCTTTATTACTTAGATCTCTTCTTAAATTTTCTTATTTATCTATCGATTTTTCAATTATAGAATATTTAATACGAGAATTATTATTTGTTATTTTTTTAGTAATTACTATCGAGAAATTACCGGCGATTCTTTTATCTAATAACTACTCGATATTCAAAAAAGAAACAGAAATCTTAAGCTTAAACATTTAAGACTAAAAAGAAAAAAATCGAATCTATATTTCAGACTTTAATTTAAAATTAAGATTTTTCAGAAAAAATAGAATTTAAAATTTCAAATTTATAAAATTCCAAAATTATAGAGCATAAATTTTTTATATATAAGAATAGAAATCAGAATATATCAAATTTTCAATTAAAATATAAATTATTATATCTTTTAAAACATAAATCACAGCCGAATCAAAAAGAAATTATTAGAAAAATTCGAAATAGAAATCTCTATCAAAATATTTATTATTCCAGATTTTTTTCAGAATAATCTATCAAATAATATATGGCCATCTCGAATATTCATGTTCATTTTCTTTCCACAGTATTTCAAGAATATAGCATAGCATATTGGGCAGCCTCTAATATTAGGAGTCTCGACCCGGATATCCCAACAGGGGGCTTGGCTCAAAAATGCCCAGAAGTATGAGTAACACACAGGCTCGTACTCCAAGCATCATGAGCATTAGCTGTGCCAATCAGTGGACACGAAAGACAAGGATCATGAGCAGCCACACAAAGTACTGCAAGCAGGCCATGAGCCACGCAGGACCACCCCTGCGAAGCATGATTCGGATCCACACGTCCAGCTTCGCCTCATGACATCATGAGCATCAGCCGCACTAATGCTCATGCTGACACACCACCGCGCAACTTCGCTCCGACACCATACCCGCACCTCGACACCACCAGGCAATACACACCCCCAGATCGCCGTAAAGCGCACAGGATCTGAGGGGTTCCCGCACACAGCGCCAAAGGAAATTTCCATAACTCAATGTTCACACGTGCCCTGACGCACTTGGAAGTTGCTCTTCCAGAACAGTTTGCTCCTCAGCTGCAGGCTGTGGCTCATGCGAATGAACTGAATCAGACGTCATTCACGGGAAATGTGAGAACAGACAAACTCCTGGTGTTGCAAGCAAGACTCTGGCACAATATCTGGGATCTCATCAGGCACGCGATACTTTAGCTCTTGAGAGCAGCCTTGCGATGGCCTGACGAGTGTTCATGAACTCGTATTTCCGGCCGACAGAACTAACAGAATGTGCCGCATGCTCTCTTTCATGCCAGCCTGTCCCTTGAGTGCCTGAGTCATGTTATGTCCTCATACTCCTCGTTGATGCGTCCAGACACCGAAAGCAGCTCTCAAATACGTGCAGCCAAGTTGCAGCTGCATGTACACAACCTGAAGCTCGTCGGGTATGTGGTAGTCACGCAAATCCTTAGGATACAGCGACAAACGCTGAATTCCATGCAGGACCTGAAGATGGGCAGATTTCCCATTGTGTCTTGAGATCCCGGCTCTTTCAAAGTGGGTCAACTTTCCATAGTTCTGGCCGGATAGAAAAGCCACCGCAAATCCGGACTCCTTCAGAGAATCTTTCTTCTAAGACATGGTCAAAGCTTCCGCCAATCCAACTAGTCGCACAGGCCAGCAGCCTGTGGACTTATAACCCCAGCAGCCAACACGTCATGCGAGCGGGCTGTGTATTTGAGATTCCACCACCGGCCCTCAAACATTGTGGCATGATTAACTACAGCATCCTGCAACCGTCGTCTGACGCTCGCGAGCAAGTATCTCAATTTCCCCGTGCATCCCTCGGCAGCCACAGTTGTCTACCTCTTGACCCAGATCCGAAACTCACTCTTCCCCGGGGTTGCTAGCACACGTGTGAGATCTGACGCGCGAATGTGATCCTGTAGTGTGCAGCGTAACAGAAGCTGTTGTGACCTTCCCGCCTCCAGTTTTCGAACAGCCCGCAAGTACAGGCTGTGCTTCTCTTGGTGCCTGACCTCAACAAAGTCGGACAATGCTTTGGCAAGACCGACAAAGTCTCGGAGCCTTGTGGAATTTCACAGCCACCTGCCAGGCATGGGCTGCAAGTGTCATGCACTGGTCTCATACATGTTGACTGATATGGAATCCCGGAGCACCCGCGTAATTGTTCAAAGCTGACAGGTGACTGCGGACGCCTGACGAAACTTCTGCAGCGTGGATACGGGCTCCTCTGCAAACACCTGGAGGACATCACGACAGCTGTGCTCCGAGCATGTGTCTTGCCCTCACCTTCGTGCAACCAGCATCCTTATCATGCCGACTTCCAGAATTGAATGCACAAGTCCTACCCCACCTGCCGTGCCTGTGACCACTGAGCGCCGTTCAAATCTATAACCTATAACCTCTTATGCAACTGTTGCCTTGCTTTGTTGCAAGTGCGATCTTCGGCTGGCTTAGCAGCCAAATCTCACAGCTGCTTGCGTCTCGTATCGTCTCGTACACAACTGTCATGGCGCTCGAGCCTCCCACTCATTGCCGTTAGCATCAAGCTTTAGAAGTAGACTTCCGTCCTTGCAGGAGTGGATCAGATTGCAAAAATGAAGCGGAGGGTCAGCAACCGGATATGCCAGCTTCTGTCAGGCTTGAAAACACTACGGCCTCGTCTGGGGCATCTGAGCATCCTCTATGGCACAACACTTGAACTTTCGCCCGCATGGTCCGGCGATGATCGCAAACTGCACAGCACATTCGGTCTGTCTTCCGCAAAGGGGGTAGATTCAATCACCAAGTTCAATAATCTGCCGGAACCAGCCCAGTCCTCTGTGTGGGCGTTGTCCCGCAAGTTCCTGAGTCTGAGAGGCTGCTGCAGGTCTAACAACTTAAAATCTTAGTGCCGTGGCGATGCAGGAGAGTGACGAGACAGCCAAGTCGGATCGCATAGGAACAGACGGCTAGGCCCTAAGCCCACAGCAAGCGCTGAGCTTGCATTCCGCCACATGGGCGTCGATAAGCTTTTTTGCCAGCTCTCAGCTCCCCGAGCGGTCGAGCCTGAATTTCGCCACGTTATCTCCTGGCCTCCACTCACGTTTTCATGAGTCAGAGGCCAACCCGTAAGACTTGCCAGAAGTCTGCCCACCAAAAAACACTGGACCGAAAAAAACATGTGCTCTGAACACTTTGCTCTACTGACCGGCTTCGGCAGCTTCTTCCATGGTAGACACTAGAGGAGTCGGTAAAGCCGCTCACCCTCAAGGCGGAAGCTCTGCAGAACGCGTGGCGAGCCCATGAGGCTGCTGACATCCTCCACTGCGAGCCCGTTCTGCTCAAGGGCACGGACAGCCTCCGAAATCTCGAGGAAGACTTCTGCCAGCTCCACATCCTTGGACGGCCGGCTAAGCTGAAGCTGGATCACCTTCTTTTTGAAGAGCTTTTCCAAGAGTGCACACACTTGGTCGCCCAGTGGTCCACTGTTTAGGTATCGCCGGAACTTTTTACGGATCTCCTCTGCGACCTGGTGCTTTTGACTCTGGATGAAGGACTCCAGCATCACTGCAATTGCATTGTCAATGTCTTTTGAAGTCACATGCTGCCGGAGTTCAATGCGAGCATTGGCCTCTGCCAACCGGATGAGCGAGTCCATGTGCCGCGCGGTCATCGGCACACCACCAGTGCGGGCTGCTTCTCCCCTCAGTTCGGAATAGAAGGCCGCGAGTTTCTCGGCATCGACGTCACCCATCTTGGGCGAGAGCTGACGGGCGTGGACAATGAACTTTTTGAGAAGATCTTGACTGATTGGCTGGGCATGCAGCTGCTGATGCTGCAGCCTTGGCTTTTTGTTCTTCTCCTCCGTGGTTGCATCGGGATGCGAACGGATGTG
>CAJNJA010019612.1:0-10180 GCA_905231915.1 Symbiodinium necroappetens
CGGCGACGACGACTACTACTACGACTACTTGCTTACTGATGATAATAACACGATTTTTTTCAAACTCAATTCCTATAATGGTTGAGGAATAAATATACATAGTTAATATATAATACTTAACCCCTTTCATCTAGGATTAATCAGAAGGGGCCCTCTCCGCCCCCTAATGGAAAATTTCAATTGGCGGGAATGTTTTCAGGGGGATTTCATCAAAGTGTTTTCATCATTGCGGGGTGTTTGATAAATGGGAGAAGGGATTACTCGACAAGAAAAACCGAGTTTGAACTTTCCAGCATCAAAACACACAATAAAATTAGAAACAGGCAAAAGCTAGTAACCTGTAGTAACAGTAATAATATTTATACCAAGAACAAGCATTAACTGTTTTGATGCTACTCAGAATACTAGCTATTAGTAGTTGCTAAGAGTCATCACAATATGTAACGGTTCATAATTGTATCAATGATGGTAACAGTAGTAAAACAATAGCAACAGTAGTAATATGCATAAAATTTTAAAAACGCCAAATATAGATAAGAGCAGCAAGCAATAGCCATGTATTAATGATATTGTTACTAGTTGTAAATGACAACCACAATAAATACACATAAACATATTTAGTAGCAATGGCATCAAGATTAACAACCAACAACGATGATAATACTAGCAAAAATTCTGCACCGCGGCGTCTTGCACCGTTTACAGGACATCCTCGAGAAAGGCGGACGCTTCCCTGGGCCGTTCAAGCAGTACTTCATTGCCTGATCTTGGAAGATCCGGAAGCAGCGGTGAACGGTTTAGGGCTGTAGGGTTTAAGCTTAGGGTTGCTGAGCTGCAGTTTCGCGCGTCACGCGACGTACGCGACGCGTTTCCGAAAACTCGACAATTCCGAAAATTCGAAAAGTTTTAACAAAGGCGAAAACTCGAAAATTAGACTTTTCGATATTCTCGCTTCATTTCAAAATACTAAAATTAAAAATTTCTGGGCTCTCAGTTGATTCAAAATCGAGTTAAAAATTTCGACAAGTTTCGCAAATTCGAAAACTCGAAATTCGAAATACCGAATTTTCGAGAAAAGCGAAAATTCTAAAATTCAGCTAAACGATCATCTCGCCTGATTCCAAATTGCCAAACTTGACATTTTCTCCGTTCTCGGTCTTTGCTGTCCGGAAGGTATGTCGCCGTAAGCTCTAAGCCCAGCGTAGGGCTAGTTGCAGCAGTTGACG
This sequence comes from Symbiodinium necroappetens, assembly GCA_905231915.1. Taxonomy (NCBI): domain Eukaryota; class Dinophyceae; order Suessiales; family Symbiodiniaceae; genus Symbiodinium; species Symbiodinium necroappetens. The sequence continues at coordinate 1,227 of CAJNJA010019612.1, forward strand.
GGTTCCATCCCCCACTTCCAAGCATGATGACGTCATGGTCTACGCCGGTCCAAGCAAAGATCATCCATGGCCCAACCTTGATGGCATCTACACTGAATCTAGACAGGTTTGCAGGCATAATCATTTGTATTCATGGCCACCAATGAGGCTTCCCACTCCCAAGCACGATAACGTCCTTGGTCTACACCGGTCCAGAGAAGTTCATCCATGGCCCAACTTTGATCACATCCACACTGAGGTTTTCGCGCGCCATCAATATGTATTCTGGCCCTAATGAGGCTTCTCAACGGCATTCTGGGTGTAAGCCGCGATTTTGTTCTCGAGCCGGTGCTTGCGACATCGAGCGTTTACACCTGCGCTCCACTCCTCCCCCCTCCCTCCGGCTTCTAGGGTTGCGCTTTGCGTGTAGGGGTGGTTTCGTTTCAAGGTTTGGTTTAGGGTTTAGGACATACTTGCTAGGCCCCCCGAAAAGGAAGCCAGGCATAGGGTTTCGCCGAGGGTTTCATGTTTTAGGGCAAACCCGCTTTAGGGTCATCCCATCCCCAAGCTTGATGACGTCCATAGTCTAAGCCGGTGAAGAGATCAGTTTGGCCAAGCTGGGCTTTTTCAAAGGTTTGGCCAAACCCTAGTTGGTCCTCTGGTCGCTTGGTCCCTTGGTCCTTTGGTCTTCTGGTCCCCGGTCCCCGTCCTGGTCCGCTGGTCCGTGGCCTCTGCTGCTTGATGTCTAGGTCACGGTTTCCTGGTCCTGGTCCGTGGTCGCTCTTCCTGGTATCCTGCGCCGTGGTCCGCTGGCCTACTGTCATATACTTCTGGTATTGTTACTAGTTTCATGAGTACCACAAATATATTAGTTTAAAGCGTTTGCATCACCTGCAGTACTACTATTATATGACTCCAATATTGCTCCTATTATCGCGGTTATAACATATGATGATGATGATGATCATGCTTCCGAAAGAGACCGGCGGATTCAAAACAGACGGCAAACCGCTAGAAATGAAGTAGGGTATTTTGGACAAAGGAGCAAACCGCTCGAAAGGAACTAGCGAATTTCAGAACAAGGAACAATCCGCCCCAAAGAAGCTAGACAATTTCGACATAGACAAGCCACTTTGAAAACAAGGAGCACCCCGCTCGAAAAGGAGCCAGAAAATAACCGGTCGAATGAGGTTAGGAAATTTCGATTTAGATTAGACAGTTTGAAAAGAGCAAACCGATCGAAAAGAACTAGAGAATTTCGGAAGAAGGAGCAAACCGTTAGAACGAGACCAGAGATTTCGGAAGAGACTAGAGAAATTGAAGCCAGGAGCAAACCGCTCGAAAGGAGCTAGAGAATTTCAGAAGACTTGAAAACAAGGAGCAAGCCGCTCGAAAGGAACTAGTCAATTTCAGAGAAGGAGCAAACCACTCGAAAGAGATTAGAGAATTTCGAAAGAGACTAGAGAAACTGAAAGCAAGGGACAAACCGTTCGAAAGAGACCAGAGACCCCGCATGGAACTTGAGAATTTCAGACAAAGGGGCAAACTGCTCGAAAGAAACTAGAGAAGTTCGAAAGAGACTAGAGAATTTCGAAAGAGACTAGAGAATTGGCAAGCCAGGAAACCGCTCGAAAAGGAGCTGGAAATTTTCAGAACAAGGAGCAAAGCGCTCGAACGAGACTAGAGCATGTTGAAAAACTGGAGAATTGAAAACAGACAGCAAACCGCTAGAAATGAAGTAGAGTATTTTGGACAAAGGAGCAAACCGCTCGAAAGGAACTAGCGAATTTCAGAACAAGGAACAATCCGCCCCAAAGAAGCTAGACAATTTCGACATAGACCAGCCACTTTGAAAACAAGGAGCAACCCGCTCGAAAAGGAGCTTGCCCATAACCGGTCGAATGAGGTTAGGAAATTTCGATTTAGACTAGACAGTTTGAAAAGAGCAAACCGCTCGAAAAGAACTAGAGAGTTTCGGAAGAAGGAGCAAACCGTTAGAACGAGACCAGAGATTTCGGAAGAGACTAAAGAAATTGAAGCCAGGAGCAAACCGCTCGAAAGGAACTAGAGAGTTTCAGAAGAATTGAAAACAAGGAGCAATCCGCTCGAAAGGAACTAGAGAATTACAGAAGAAGGAGTAGGCCGCTCGAAAGAAATTCGAGAATTTCGGAGGAGACTAGAGAACGTGCGAACACAGAGCAAACCGCTCGAAAGGAACTCGGCAATTTCGGAAGAAGGACAGACTAGAGAATTTGGAACGGAGCAAACCGCTCCAAGGAACTAAAGAATTTCTGAAGAAGGAGCAAACCGTTCGAAAGAGACTGAAGAATTTCGAACCAGACCTAGAGAAATTGAAAATTAGCAAACCACACGAAAAGGAACTAGAGGATTCCAGAGCAAGGAGCAAACCGCTCGAAAGGGACTAGAGGATTTCGGAAAAGACTAGAGAACGTGAACACAAGGAGCAAACCGCTCGAAAGGAACTCGAGAATCTCAGAAGAAGGAGCAAACCGGCCGAAAGACACTACAGAATGTCGAAGGAGACCAGAGAATTTGCAAACAAGGAGCAAACCGCTCGAAAGGCAATACAGAATTTCAGAAGAAGGAGCAAACCGCTCGAAAGAAACTACACAAATTTCGAAAGAGACTAGAGAAATTGAAAGCAAAAAGCAAACCGCTCGAAAGGAACTAGAGAATTTCAGAGGACGGAGCAAACTGCTCGAAAGAGACTAGAGAATTTAAGAAAGAGACAAGGGAAATTGAACACAAGGAGCAAACTGCTCGAAAGGAACTAGAGAATTCCAGAGCAAGGAGCAAACCGCTCGAAAGAGACTAGAGGATTTCGGCAAAGACTAGAGAACGTGAACACAATGAAAGGAACTCCAAGAATTCCAGAAGAAGGAGCAAATCGCCCGGAAAGACACTAGAGAATGTCGACAGAGACAAGAGTTTGCAAACAAGGAGCAAACCGCTCGAAAGGTATCACAGAATTTCAGAAGAAGGAGCAAAACTAGAGAATTTCGAACAATACTAGAGAGTTTGAAAAGCAAGGAACAAGCCGCTCGGAAAGGAATTAGAGAATTTCAGAACAAGGAGCAAGCCGCTTGAAAGGGACTAGAGAATTTCGAAAGAGACTAGATAGTTTAAAAACAGGGAGCAAGCTGCTCGAAAGAAACTAGAGAACTTCAGAACAAGGGGCAGACCGCTCGAAAGAGACTAGAGAATCTGAAAGCAAGGAACAAACCGCTCGAAAGGAGCTGTAGAATTTCAGAATAAGGAACAAACTGCTCGAAAGAGACTAGAAAACTTCGAGAGCAGCTCGAGAAATTCAGAAGACAGAAGGAGCAAACCCGCTCGAAAGGAACTAGAGAATTCCAGAGCAAGGAGCAAACCGCTCGAAAGATACTAGAGAATTTCGAAAGAGACTGGAGAGATTGAAAACCAGGAGCAAACCGCTCGAAAGGCAATACAGAATTTCAGAAGAAGGATCAAACCGTTCGAAAGAGACTAGACTAGAGAATTTCAGAGGACGGAGCAAACTGCTCGAAAGAAACTAGGGAATTTCGAAAGAGACTAGAGAAATTGAAAACAAGGAGCAAACCCCTCGAAAGGAACTAGAGAATTTCAAAACTAGGAGCAACCCGCTCGAAAGGGACTAAAGAATTTCAGAAGAAGGAGCAAATCGCTCGAAGAGAGTAGACTAGAGAATTTCGATAAATACTAGAGTGTTTGAATGGCAAGGAGCAAACCGCTCGAAAGGAACTAGAGAGACTCAAAAGAAGGAGCAAACCGCTCAAACGAGACTAGAGAAGTGGAACACAAGGAGCAGATTGCGCGAAAAAGGAATTCAAGATTTTCAGAAAACGGAGCAAACTGCTCAAACGAGACTAGACAATTTCGTAGGAGACTTGAGAATTTGAACACAAGGAGCAAACCGCTCGAAAGGAACCAGAGAAATTCTGAAGAAGGAGCAAACCGCTCGAAAGAGACTAGAGAATGTCGAAAAAGATTAGAGAAACCGAAACCAAGAGCAGGCAGCTCCAAAGGATCTACAGAGTTTCAGGAGAAGGAGCAAAGCGCTCGACAGATACTAGAGAATCTCGAAAAAAGTCTAGAGAAGTTCAGAAGAAGGAGCAAAGCGCTCGGAAGGAATTAGAGAATTTCAGAGCAAGGAGCAAGCCGCGCGAAAGAGACTAGAGAATTTCGAAAGAGACTAGATAATTTGAAAACAGGGAGCAAACGGCTCGAAAGAGACTAGCAAATTTCGAGAGCAGTTCGAGAAATTCAGAAGACAGAAGGAGCAAACCCGCTCGGAACGAACTAGGCACTTTCAGAGCAAGGAGCAAACCGCTCGAAAGATACCAGAGAATTTCGAAAGAGACTGGAGAGATTGAAAACAAGGAGCAAACCGCTCGAAAGGCAATACAGAATTTCAGAAGGAGCAAACCTAGACAAATTTCGAAAGAGACTAGAGAAATTTAAAACAAAGAGCAAACCGCTCGAAAGAAACTAGAGAATTTCAGAAGAAGGAGCAAACCGATCGAAGGAAACTAGAGAATTTCAGAGCACCGAGCAAACTGCTCGAAAGAGACTAGAGAAATTGAAAACCAGGAGCAAACTGCTCGAAAGCAACTAGAGATTTCTAGGGCAAGGAGCAAACCGTTCGAAAGAGACTAGAGGATTTCGGCAAAGACTAGAGAACGTGAACACAATGAAAGGAACTCAAGAATTTCAGAAGAAGGAGCAAATCGCTCCGAAAGACACTAGAGAATGTCGACAGAGACTAGAGAGTTTGCAAACAAGGAGCAAACCGCTCGAAAGGCAATACAGAATTTCAGAAGAAGGAGCAAGCCGCTCGAAAGGAACTAGAGAATTTCAGAACAAGGAGCAACCCGCTCGAAAGGGACTAAGTAATTTCAGAAGAAGGAGCAAACCACTCGAAAGAGACTAGACTAGAGAATTTCGAACAATACTAGAGAGTTTGAAAAGCAAGGAGCAAGCCGCTCGGAAAGGAATTAGAGAATTTCAGAACAAGGAGCAAGCCGCTTGAAAGGGACTAGAGAATTTCGAAAGAGACTAGATAGTTTAAAAACAGGGAGCAAACTGCTCGAAAGAAACTAGGGAACTTCAGAACAAGGAGCAGACCGCTCGAAAGAGACTGGAGAATCTGAAAACAAGGCACAGACCGCTCGAAAGGAGCTGTAGATTTTCAGAATTTAAGAACAAACTGCTCGAAAGAGACTAGAAAATTTCGAAAGCAGCTCGAGAAATTCAGAAGACAGAAGGAGCAAACCCGTTCGAAACGAATTAGACAATTAGAGCAAGGAGCAAACCGCTCGAAAGAGAGACTAGAGAATTTCGAAAGAGACTGGAGAGATTGAAAACAAGGAGCAAACCGCTCGAAAGGCAATACAGAATTTCAGAAGAAGGAGCAAACCGCTCAAAAGAGACGAGAGAGTTTCGAAAAAGACTAGAGAAGTTCAGAAGAAGGAGCAAACCGCTGGAAAGGAACTAGGAGAATTTCGAAAGAGACTACAGAACGTGTAAACAAGGAGCAAACCGCTCGAAAGGAACTAGAGAATTTCGGAAGAAGGAAAGACTAGAGAATTTGAAAACAGGGAGCAAACGGCTCGAAAGGAACTAGAGATCTTCTGAAGAATGAGCAAACTTCCCGAAAGAGATTAGATACTTTTGAAGGAGACCAGAGAAGCTGAAAACAATTAGCAAGCCGCTCAAAAGGAACTAGAGAATTACAGAACAAGGAGCAACCCACTCGAAACAGATTAGGGATTTTCGAAAAGAGACGGCAGAGTTTGAAAACTAGGAGCAAACCGCTCGAAAAGAACTAGAGAAATTCAACAGAGAAAGATCAAACCACTCGAAAGAGACTAGAGAAATTCGAAAAGACTAGAGAAGCTCAAACCAAAGAGCAAGCCGCTCGGAAAAGAATTAGAGAATTTCAAAACAAGGAGCAAGCCGCTCGAAAGAGACTTGAGAATTTCGAAAGAGACTAGAGAAAAAGATTGAGCAAACCGCTCGAAAGAAATTAGAGAACGTCAGAACAAAGAGCAAACCGCTCGACAGAAACTAGAGAATTTCCACAGAGACGAGAGAGAATTTCTGAAGTCTCTATTGAAATTCTTTAACTTCTTTCAAGCGGTTTGCGGCTTTTTCTGAGATTCTCTAGTTGCTTTCCAGCGGTTTGGTCCTTGCTTTCAATTTCTCTAGTCTGTTTCGAAATTTGTCTAGCCTCTTTCCAGCAGTTTGCTCCCTGTTCTGAAATTCTCTAGTTTTTTTCGGGCGTTTTGCTCCTTGTTTTCAGTTGCTCTAGTCTCCTTCGACATTGTCTAGTCTCTTTCGAGCGGTTTGAGATTCTCTAGTTGCTTTCGAACGGTTTGCTCCTTGTTCACTTTCTCTAGTCTCTTCCGAAATTCTCTAGGCTCTTTCGAGCGGTTTGCTCCCTTTTCTGAAGCTCTGTAGTTCCTTTTGAGCGGTTTGCTCCTTGTTTTCCACTTCTCTATTCTTTTCGTTGCTCCTTGTTCCGATATTCTCTAGTTCTTTTCGAGCGGTTTGCTCCTTGTTTTCAATTTCTCTAGCCTCTTTCGAAATGCTCTAGTCTCTTTCGGGCGACAGAACAAACGAAGTTTCGACTTTTTGGGTTTTTTCGGGTGCCAGGCACCGTTGTATGCGCGACACACAAAACCACGGCACAGGTGGCTTTAGGGTGAGACTGAGGGCTTCTAGGGTGGGCAGTCAGGTGCGGTAATGGTCATGAGTATATTTCATAGAGGATCTTTGCAGGTTTGCAGAAACAAATCCGAAGAAACGAAGGCACTCAGGTGCCGGCTGAGTGGATCTTCACAGCTCCGCCTTTTCCCTGCCTCAAGTCCCCAGTGCCTTCCTCTTTCTTCAAGAGGCACCAGGTTTGAGCATGGATCAAGAAGCTGCCACTCCAAAATCTCTTTTCCAAAAAGACCCGGAAGCCATGCCTTCCATTAGGCCTATTGCTTGAGTCCTTGTCTGCCACTGAAGGCTCTAGCGGCCAGTGCCTCAGCGTAGAAGTGCTTTTCAGCAGCATGCTGCTCTCAGAACTGTTTAAGTCTGCCTGGCGTACCCGCACGTCACAGAACCGTCGCATGCGCCACCAAGTGCCGCATCAAGGCTGTTTCCTTCAAAGTGCCAGCAAGGCAATAAGAATCGCTCGCCAGCTGGAGCCATTCCAAAGATGCCCAAAAATTGTGATGTGGCCGGGTCACGCCAGGAGTTGGTGAAGGTTGCAGTTTTGCCGTTCCATGCGGATCGGCTGCATTCCCTGCCTCCGCTCGGACATAGATTGGTGCAAGACTTCTGTCATGCGACCTGAGCTGGTTCTACAATGTCTGTTAGCTCTTGTTTCGTTTCGGTTCGGCACTCCCAACCCACAGGTGTTTGCCACATAAAGTGGCTTCTTGTTGGCAGTTACGGTTTGCATAATTGTTGAGACTAATGCTACCGAAGCCGCAGGTGTCGTCGCCCTTACAGTAGGATCCGGGTAGCTTAGGTCAGTACGTGCATTCCTCTGGGTTCAAACTGGAAGATCCGAGCAGATATTTCAGGGCAGCTGGCCACGGCTTCGAGGACCCTCGGACGCTTTGATTGAAAAAGCTGAACCATGGATCATCCGAGCATGCTTGCCGAAACCCGCATAACCCTGCTCCGAGGTGGGTGTTTCCGAGGCACGGCACGTGGCTCCAGAGTTCTTCCAGCTGTGTAAGGCTAAGACATAGCGGGCTGATGGGAGGTCTCGAGTGTCGCCAAGCCCAAGGCTCCAGGTCTCAGGTCTTAGGCCCTTAGGCCTTGCAGGAGCTTCAAAATGTAGGGCCTTAAAGGGACCTCTAGGGCGTAGGGTTTTCCTTCGGGTCGTCCTAGTGATTAAATGGTTCAGTGGCCATTGCAATATGTCCGATACCTGCCCATGGCGAAGCTGTGCACCACTGACACTTGAACATGCTTCCTGCCTAGCTCACATCCTGGATATAAGCATTCTCCCTGAAAGGAGCAATTCGGAGGATCACCTGGAGGGTGTGGCAAGCCGTGCCAGAGTCGGCCCATGCAAGCATCCACGGCAGACAGGTCACGGCGGAAGCCGAACTTCTGTCGGCCGTGGTGACCTTTTTCGAAAGTGCCGGCATCCCAGATAGAGCTGCTTCGATTATGCCCAATTCTTTCCGTGGAGGAGTCGTGCATATATGAGTCATATGAGCATGCAAAATGTGGTTGTCGAGTTTAGCAGTTTAGCGCATGCCACATGCCGCCAGGCTTTCACAGGTCGGCGTCCAAACGCAACCTTACAACCCCCCGAGAAATCAGTCAGGCGGAAGCCTCGCTGAGTTACACGGCATCATTCCGACAGGAAAAGTCCCGTTCCTGACAGGTCGGCATCACATCGAAGGATATCGGGTTAAAGATCAACTCCCGCAAGGCACCTTTCCGATCTTGGGAAGGGTTCCCTTGGTCTCTGAAATCTGCATAGAAGTCGGTGATGCGATTGATCAGAAAGTGTTTCTTTCAGTCTTGTGCACCTGTCGTTCATGACTGCGGGTTGCAGCCAATTTTCGCTCAGCACGAGCAGTGAGACAAGTTCCCAGTTCCTTGAAGACTCCTCGCCGTCCGATGGCGGTTGTCAGCAAGATGGCGCGATCGAGGGGCGGGACAGCGCTTGCCGGCGCTGCGGCGGCGGCGGCGGCCCTCCTCGCGGCCCCCAGCTTCATCGCCCCCAGCGCCGGAGATGCCCCACGCCAGATGCAGACAGAGACACGCAGCCAAGTCGGCAGCACTTCCACTAGTGCCGAGGCCAGCCACCTGAACATGGCAGCTGCCGGTGCTAGTGCGGCGGCAATGGGTGCCGTCGCAGCTTTGGGCCCTCGCCGCGCAGCCAAGCGCAGCCGACCAGCTGTGGCCACGCAGGCACAAAGGGGGCACGAGAGCCCCGAAGG
>CAJNJA010019613.1:0-10180 GCA_905231915.1 Symbiodinium necroappetens
AGCAGTAACAGCAGCAACAGCAGCAGCAGCAGTAGTAGTAGCAGCAGCGATAGTAATCTTCTCGCTCTATTGATAAACTTCACCCTACTTATTCAAAGTTATTTTCTGGCAGCATTTGGCCCGGAAAGCACACCAAGACGAATTTAGATGGGCAAAGACTGCAGAACTAATTAATCAACCTGTCTCTCTCACTCTCTGAGTCTAGGGCTCTTCTACACTTCCACACGAACGGAAGACTGCAGGCACAGGGAACTGCAGGGTGCAGCAATCGCAGGACGGTAGGGCTTCAGGGTTTGCGGCCTGCCAATAGAAGGGTTTACAGCTGAGTAATGGGAAGATTGAAAGCCCGACAACCCTAGGGAACTGCTAGGGGGACGGGTTAGAAGCAGTGGTAGAAGTAGCAGCGGTAAGCATCAACAACGTCTTCGAGATGGCAGCAGATTATGCGTGACATTAGCAACAAGAGAGGAACCAACTGCAATAACAATCGTAAACCGTCAACCTCTCCGTTGTGCCAGCGTAAGGCCCGAGCATCCGGCTGCAGCGAGGATGACAGGAGGCCGGACCATAGTGTCATTGCCTGCCCGGGTCGCAGAGACGCGGCACATTTTAGATATTAGACCGGAAGATCCAGCTTCCGACCTCGGACATTGGATACCTTTGTCATTTTGTCAGTTTTCGGAATCCTTGCCAAACTTGTCAAGCCTGCAAAGGTACTTGTCCTGTTTGCACGGTTCTCTGTAAGGTTCCGCCGGCTTTGGAAGTCATGGCCCCGGCTTCCAGAACGTGCAGCGAGGTGCAAAAAGCCATCGTGAAGGTTTGACGGGAGTGGCGGCTGAGGTTGAAGACTCGGGTCAGGATTCTTGACCTATGACATGATACTGGAAATTCTGCTCAACACTTTAAGTAAACTGGTTGAGACTCCTGTAGCTCTGCAGGGGCAAGTACTTGGGTTGTTTACTTTGAGGGGTCGGACAAGGGATGCCTCCTCCCAAGCTCCGCAGCTTTCACAGGCACCCAGCGCTGCGTTGAAGCATATCACCTGCGGTTCATCTGAAAGGATATCTCAGGAACACGTAGTCCGCACATCTGAGGCGCACAAGTGCTCTGGAGCATCCAAGGCGCACACACAGTCCCTTTCGGGTTCATGTTTACGGTGCGGAAGCAACTTACCCTCGTGGAAAAAAATAGATGCCAACAACGGGACAAGGGCCACTTTTTGGATGGTGCGGAAGCGACTTGATCACGTGGAAAAGAGATGGCAGTAACGGGACAAGAGCCCCCTTGGTTGCAGGATCAATTTGTAGGGCTTGTGGTGTTTGGCATAAAGCCAGCTACAAGCTCCAGCAAAATCGACCACTTGTAGGGAGGGGCAGGGCAGGGCGGCAGGCAGGGGGGGGAAGGGTTCTGGATTCAGGCTTTTGTGGTTAGCAACTTTGGCTGGACGCCAGCCAGAAGGCTCCAGGCTCCTTAGGAGCCGCTTCTCGGCCTCCATCACCTCGAGATCGTCTTCCGAGACTGTGCCGACCTGCTCGAAGCTGGCACCTAGCTCAGCTTCCAGCAGCCTCGTCAACTGATTTGCCTTCTCCTTGAGGCCTTGGTCTCAGCAAGCTGGATGAGCTTCACGAAACACATCGTCTTCTGCTTGGCCTCGCCCAGCTCCGGACTGTCGACGTCTAGGGATTCCGCGGGCGGCTTGGAGCCCGGAGCTTGCGGAGTTTTGCAAAATTCAGGGGTTTTGGGTAAAAGCTTCCTGCTGGATTCACTCCTTACGGTTTTCGTGTTGACCAAAGGGTTCTCGCTGGATTCACTCGTAAGGGTTTTCGTCTTCGGTAAAACTCTCCTGCCGGATTGGCTCTTTAGGGTTTTCGTCTTGAAAGTCAGCAGGTGCAGGGGCTGGGCACGTGGCAAGAAAATGGCAGGGTTCAGGGCTTCTGGTGTCGAGCACAAAGCCAGCTAAAGCTCCAGCGGAATCGACCACTTCTTGGGGTTCAAGGCGTTCAAGTGTTTAGGGCAGGGCAGGGGCAGAGGCAGGGCGGCCTCATTTTTACAGTACGGGAGCGGCTTACGCGTGCACCTTATATAAATTGACGTGTGCGCCTTAGATACGCCTTCTGCGTCGGTTGTGGGCTCCGGCTTCTTGCAAGCTTTGTCAGCCGTGGGGAGGGGGTCCAAGGCTTACCGCAGCCGCTTATGTGATTTTCCCTTGCGTCTTCTCCAAAACAATGGCGGTCTGTGTAGTCGGATCACCGGCAGAAAACGTTGACCAGCTTCTGTGATGTTTGATCCACCACAGGCTGCCGGAACAGTTGAGTAAGTCCTGAGCCAGCCTTTTCTGTTATGCCAAAGCCAGATGTGCTCAATAACATCAAGATGGCACTGGTATTTTGCACCGCGCCGTGAGGTGGGATGCATTGCGAAAATGGGGTTTCCGTTTCAGGAGTCCAGCCGCAGACAAGCCGTCCTTCTTAGCCAAAGCTCACAGCAAACAAAGTCTCCAGATCACAGTGTGATTCAGAACTGCTACTGAATGTTGGGTTTGCAGCCAGGGTTCGTCTGGCAAACACACCACCTGGCTCATCCTCGGTCGGGGATGGGATCAAACATTCGCGAGCCGTCGTCACGCGGCTAAAACCCAACGCAGCTTCAGCTAGGTTTAGCGTTCGATCTGCAGCTCTGGATTTTTCCATCCGGGCTTTCATGGCTGAATGGCTCCTGAGGTGCCGGCTCCAGGAGCAAAAACAGGGCCCGCGTCCACTGGAAGCCTCTCAGGATGGATCTAGGCAGGGGTGCGGGTTTTAGGTGCAGTCGCACTCGGACAATCCAGGACAGGCATGTGAGGCATGTGTCCAGGTTTCGGGGTTTAGGGGCTAGGGTCGTGCACCTTCCTCGTTTTGTGTTCCGACATCCGGAGAGGGACTTCCTAAAACTCCAGTGCCAAGGATGAAGAACCGAGCTGGGCTTGCTTTTCAAGGCTTTTGCGGAGCCGATGAAGGCTCGACGCCCGACACGAATGGCTTCAGACTTCGATGCATGGCCGGCGCGCGCTGAGACCCGATGATCTCGCTGCTGCTACCGCTCGAAACTGCTCCGTGGACGTGGTAAAGCTTCAAAGAACTGTAGCGCATTGCAAGGAATACCGTTCCTCGCAAACCTGACACAAAGACCCCGAGCCACCGCCCGAAACGGGCAAGATGCGCCTTTCTCCAAGGCGCTGACGGCGGCACTGTAGCTCACTACGTCTGGGAGGCATCTGGCCTCCACGCCAAACAGCAATGTGCGGCTTGCACTAACAATGCAATGCTGGCACCACCACTGACAGATTGCCCGGCGTTGTCAGGGATAATGCTGAACGTGCCGTCATTATGCCCCGTGTGTTAGCCTTGGACAAAGCGCGACCGAGCCAGGTCCGGAAGGGTTGGAAGGCTGCTGCACTTAAACCTACACGGCCAAAGTTGCGGAGTCGAAATCCAAGACTTTGTGTACAAAATCCGCGTGCATCAGCCGATCAACCCTAAACCCTTAACCCTAAACCCTAAACCCGACCAGCCGTTCGACCCCTGTACGGCCCAAAGGCGACACGAGGGCTACCAGTACTTGTTCGGGCAAACTCCCCACAAGCAATACCCTCGCCGCAATGAAAGGGGCTCTTGCTCGTTGAAGATAATGATATGATGCCTTCTGGACTGCGACGGTGATTGTTGCTTTGACTGAACCCACGGCCGCCATTGTTGCTCCTATCGCTGCTTCGGTCACTGCAAAACGCCCGCAGCCTCGCGCATCCGATAGAGAAGCCCCAGAGCAACTTCCTGGGATCTTGGGAATGGGAAGAGCAACGGAGGGCTTAGACTTAGGCCTTTAAGCGGCTTTTATTGGCGATCTGGAGTTTAGAGACATGGGGCTTCCGAGTTAGGGTTGAGGATGTAAGGCTTCTTCGGAATGATCGGCCTGCTCCCCTACTGCAAGTGCTCGAGCCTCAGCACGAAGAAGTGTACAATGACACTATACAGTATTGAAACAAAGTATGCTATGACAGACTATAATCAAATATGTAAGATAGGATGCAACACCTGTCGCCCGGAGCCGAGCCCCAGTGCAAACATTCAATGCCCCAATGCCCCTGAAGGACAAGCACCTCAGTTGTGCCCCTCTGTAAACTGTTACGAGGGCACAGCAACTGACTTGCATGCGTGCTCACCTAGTGATAACCAGCAATCGGGAGACGCTTGTCTGGCTGAGAGTTAGGTCTACTGCAGAGGAAACAGTTCTTCTATATGCCCGGGTTGAAAATTCAGATCCCTCACACAACCTGCCTACTTGAACAAATGTACACCACCCGGGCCCCTGGCCCTACACAACAGTCTGCCACTCAATTACCCAGCTGCCCATCGTGCGCAGGCTTCGCAAGCCTGAGAAGTGCACCAGGGCTTGGGGCTTGGACATCGGGTGGACCGTGGGTTGGCTTGAAGCTTACAGGACGAAGCTTCCTGACCAAGCAAAACCAGCAACAACAGTCACAGCAGAAAACGAAGTCGTGGCCAGGAGACTCCTGTTAGACAAACCGTCGTGCAGACCCAGCCAGGAAAGCGCGACCCAATGACCCAGCCAATTAACCCCAGGACTTACACAATCGAGAAACAAGGGCCCTACTCACTAATCACTAATCACCACCCAGGATCGCTGACAAGTGCCACAACACGCCACCCTGTCTCGCGGTGGACCCTCGACTCCAAATCTGTCGAAAGGTCTTTCGCCAAATACACTGAGTTACAGCTGCGGATGGTCTCGGGTTTCGAATCCAGCACTGCTCCAGACCCTCCAAAACACCTGCAGACCCAAACCCATTGCAAACCCGAACCTGAGACCCTCTTACTCCCCCAGCCCTGAGCCCCCCCAGGGCATGTTTCTGCTGTCCAACCAGCGTCGCAGCACTATGGGGCGTTGACGTTTGGGAGTTTGGGGGATCTTGTTTGCTTGCTGCGGGTGCTTGGGGAGAGAGAGACACGGTGCCAGGGGCAGGGTGGTTGGGGTCGCAGTAGTGCTGGCCATGGCAGACTGTGAATGTGTATTCCATAGTGACAATCACATTGAAGGCAACAGGTAGTAAGGTAATAGTGCCCGTGAAGGCAGAAAATCAGAGAATCGTGTTTCAATCGCTAATCGAAGTACCATCGATAATTGGCATAATAGTAAAAATAATAACAACCATGACAGTAGTCACCAGCATCGTCACCATCATCATCATCATCATCATTATATCATGTATAGCAACAGCAGCAACAGGAATCGCACTAATCGTAGCAGTACTGCAGATTCTCCTGTTGCTGTACTAGCAAAACGTGGTGAACGTGACAGTACGGGCGACAGCATCTGCAACAGGAACAGTAGACGTACTAGCAATAGAGCCACCCTAGCCGAACGAAGAGATCTCCAGTTCAGATGACTAGGAGCCGTTCTGAATTTTGTCCCAAATACTGCTCTTTACAGCTCCTCAGAGTTTGAGATTTATTGATCCCTATTTGGTTTGCTTGATGCCTATCCCCTGGACCGCCAAACCCTTGAGGTGAACTGCGGCCTCGGCACCGAGATACAAGCATTGAAGCTCACGGCATCTGCACGAAGATCCACCTCAGGTGTCACTCCTTTACTGAAACGTAGACGTCACCAGCTACAGCGCAAGCGAAAACAACACACAGTAACCGGGCGGCGAGTGGCAGCTTCTCCAAAAGCAGAAGTGCCTGGAGGCTGCGACAAGAAGTCTTCACGGTGTCGTTTCGGGAGCTGGACAACGACAAGCGCCTGCTCCCAGCGGGCGGCTTTCTCGCAGGCGGTGATGGCAGTGTTGTAGCCTGTCTTCATTGCGTTTCAGCGTCGATTTCCTGCTGACAATGGGTGCGTTAGTCGAAATTTCTCTGTCGGTGGTTCGTGCTTCGGTGCACTTGGCGAAAAGTTTGGGGCAATCTGCATCCTACGATGTAGGGTTCAGAACTCTCACGTACGGTCGCGAAGGTTTCGGCGCTCACACCCGGACAATCCAGGCGTCGCGAAGATTTAGGGTTGACGCGTGAGGGCCCAGGGTTATTCACGGAATCCATTTGTCCTAGTGCTGTGTGCAGAAGACGATTTGGAATTGGCTGGCGGGCTGAGCATGTTGCAGGATCGTGGTGTTGTTCGGGTTCGATCGAGGGGTTGGCTGTGAAACGGATGTGTCGATTTCCAGACCGGATTTTGACACGGTCGGAGTCTCTTGGAGAACCAGCGCTCGTGTAAAGCCGTTTCCAAACAGAATGGTGCTGTCTAGCGAGGGCAACAAGGGACGACTGGGTGAGGATTGGGAACGCGAACTCGCAGATGTCGGGCAATCCAGCTTTGAGACTCTTGGTTCACACCAGATTCCAGCACGTTTTCCCTGCACCAGAAATTCTGAAACAAACTCAAGTAATTATTCAACAGCGAGGAAGCGGGTCCGAATCCTGCTGCTCAAAGGACAGATACGGGCTTAGACTTGGGTAAACCTCGGAAGGCCGTGAAACCCAAGGCAGCAAGGGGCTGATCAAGTCGAGTGTGGCACGACAGGCCCCCTGCACCTAAGACGGCGGAGCGCCCATGTCGGGAGACGGGTTCCAGTTTTGGGCGCCGCTTGGGGTTTCGGGCGTCCCTACTATACGGTCGAATATTGGGCTCTAGGTTTTATACGGGTTGGCTCTGAGGGATGTTGGAATCAATGTTCATCTTTCCACGCTCAGGGCAGGCACGGCCTTTCAGGCTTGCTTGCACTTGCTCCTACTGCTGATACCAGTTTGATTCTACGAGTGAAGCGATGTGACTCTACTTGATACGAGCAAGTTCAAGCCTGGAAGAACCGCTGGAACAAATCAAGAAGCTCATCTGGCGTTACACAGCACTTGGCCCAAAGGTCCAAACAGACCCACAGCCCCGAAGCGCTGCACCGGAATCCCAGCCACAGCCATCGAAACCGCCACAACATGGAAGTCGAGCTTCAAAAGCCGAATGCTAGACTCTAAACCCGGGCCTCGAGCAACAGCAGCGAGAGGTCCCAACGTCGGAACGATCCCAAGGCCGATGCGCAGGTGGAAAAGCCTCACCAGATTCAGTGTTGTTGCATTCGACTCTCCTGAAAGAGTCGAAACAGTGGCTTATCATGCCGCCTTGGTATGTAGTACAGTAGAATCATTAACTACAATTTATAGACACTACAAAGTCACTACTACTTACAAGCGGGAAATCAAGCGCAGCAACAGAAATTACAAGCGCAGCGGTGAGAATCATGAGAATCACACCGGGCAATAATAGTGTCAACTGGGACCTTCAGCCAGAACCGTTATCAGCAAGAACTTGTCGGCTTTACAAGGACACTGGACACCTTGGCACTTGAGCTCTGTAACTCCCCACAGTGCCGAACCTTCCTTGATTTTGGGCTTGGAGCAGTGAACTTCAGGTGCAGTACAGCTCGTGTCAATCAAGAGTGCTGTGTTAGACAACCACAAATCGCAGGTTTCGACTCCTTTGCCGCACCGCCTGCAGCAGAGGTGGCATCGGCGGCACGGCTGCCGACAAGAAGACAAAGTGCACAAGACCAGGCCGTCGTACGCCTCGGAGTTTCGTAGACGGTTAGGGCTCGGATTGGTGCTAATTGCTTTGGAGTAGCGGGCTCCCTAGAGTCCTAGAGGCCGACAGCCTGCTGCACAACACCCACGCCCCCAGCTACAGAAAGAGTTTCGCCCGTTCTCCACTGCACCTTCCAGCTTCCTTCTTCTATCTCTTGTGCTCGGGACGGAGACTTTGGAATGTTCGACCTCCGGAACAAGCAGGGGTCTAAATGTGGTGTGATTGTTCGGGCCAGGGAAACATGAAGTCTAAACCACGAGAGATTGGCTTTTTCAACCAGGAGTCCGCTGTCCTCAGTCCTCAGGCGAGAAAGGCAAGCCTGGAATGATACTCATCCGCCGAATACGAACAGATACACCGACACCCTTCACTCTGCTGGTGGTGGTGGTGGTGGTGGTGGTGGTCGTGGTGGTGGTGGTGGTGGTGGTGGTGGTGGCGGCGGCGGCAATAGCAACAAGAATAATGTCGAAACTGGCAGCCTTAGTAGCATTACAATAAACAACTTACTGTCAACCAAGTCAGGGGGCTCGCAAGCACTCATCGCTGAGCTGTAGAGCTTCCTCAGACATGGGACGAAGGGGTCCGACTTCTGCTTCAGCTTTTTCTGTCAAGCTCCTGTTCCCTGCGCTTCAGGGAACCAGACACTCAGCACAGTTTAGTGTTCTGAGGGGATCTGGGGAGGA
Source organism: Symbiodinium necroappetens (assembly GCA_905231915.1). Classification (NCBI taxonomy): domain Eukaryota; class Dinophyceae; order Suessiales; family Symbiodiniaceae; genus Symbiodinium; species Symbiodinium necroappetens. The sequence continues at coordinate 8,313 of CAJNJA010019613.1, forward strand.
GGTGTATACTACACGCGGGTGTTACGGCTTTTGCTTAGCATTTGAAAGCGGGTTGGCATCAAAAGGTCTAGGGCCAGGGGGGGACAAGTGGTTTCAGTTTCGGGGGAGATAATGGCGGAGGTTAGTGAGCCGGATAGTCAGGGCAACCAGGATCACAACAATGAACCATTATCATCTCAAATAACCCCTCACCAGCAGTTTTTTGGTACTGTCCCCGCCATGTCTGGCATTCTCGCGCGAGCCCTGTCGTCTCTCCATGGAAGCATTGCACAAACACAAAACCAGGCCGCTGGGTTTGACAAGTGGTGGGCCCCACAGGCTCAGGCAGGGGGCAATGTCCCAGGATGCCATGTCACGCAACATGCCCACTCTGTAGATGCAGCTGCCTATGTGTGTATGTACGTATGCATCCGCTGCATGAAGGAAGCTATGAATGTATGTATGAATGTGTTGATGCATGTATGTACTCATGTTTACATGTATCACCTACATATACATATATATATATGTATGTATGTATATATATATATATATAATATATATATATATAAGTAGTATACTGATGTTTACCATAAATGCAGACGCAGCTCCAGCGGTCTGCATTCGGTTGCTGTCGTTTTGCATCCCACAACCTCATCTTGCCCAAGTGAGAAGTTCAACGACTTCAATTCGACCAACTATCCGCCCAAACAGACTCCATCTCACTCCGGGCCTGATCAAAGAGTGGGATAGAGTTTGAAGTTCCGGTTAAGAGGAATGCATAGGCCTGGCCGGCCTGACCAGGGTTCAGCGCTTGAAGAGTCTGAGGCTTCGGTGCTCACACCCGGGGCATGGGGTTCAGGGTTCAGAGTTTTAGGGCTGAGGCATTGGGTGTTGGCCATGAGTAAGCCTCTGAACATTGAAACCCAAAACAGGCAAAGCCACAAGCAAAGTGCGCTCTGCCAATGACCATCCCGGGAGAATGCCCGGAGAAGTCCTCGCAAGCCTGGCATGTGCTCTTTTGGAAACTCCGCTTGACATATGTACACTGGAGAACAGACCCAAAGGAAAGGTTGCATTGGGGTGTACGCAGGCCAGCAGGCGTAGAATCTCGGCTTGCAAAAGCGACCCGAACTCAATATCGAGCAGGAGAGGTCACAAAGCTGTGGCTTTGTTGAAAACTCTGGGCAAACGAAATCCAGAATGCATGCCGGGTTTAGGGCAAACGAGTAAAAGGGGCAGCTGATTGGGGTTACGCCTTAACGTCCGAGTCCAAGGTTCGGGATGCCAAAGCGCGGGTACTAATTTCAGCACCATGTAGCCCGGGGCATTGCGATGGGTTGCTGCCAGGGCAATGCTTTGGCGCCAGGCAGCGGCATTGCCGCAGGCCTCGCTGTAGTGTCATATCGGGCTGAAGAGGTGGGTATTTCAGTATCAGTATGTGTTTACACTACTCGCATACACAAATCCATGTAAGTACACAGCAACAATAGCAACACAGGCACTGCACACCCTGCATTACTTGAACATTTAAAACCATATACGTTATACACATAGCAAGCCCCAACATGCATGCATGCATGCATGCATAATTTTCCCGTGTACACATAAAACGCAGATACACATGCTCATGCACCCACATACACATATACATACACCTGAACATCAATGTGCATACAGGCGTACATGCATACACACCGCTACGTACGAGTACCTACACTAAGGCATACAAGGAGACAGTCAGACAGACAGAGACAAACAAACACCAACAGACATACATAATTGTTGGCTCCCGTGTGGCAGCATCCGAAGGCACTACACACCTACATATAAACATGCAGGCATACAGTACATTCATGCGTGCAGACATACAGGCATACATACACACA
>CAJNJA010019614.1:0-10180 GCA_905231915.1 Symbiodinium necroappetens
TTAGAATGGGGTTCCTTTAAAGGGATCCTTGAAGGGCTCTATAAGGGGTCTATGATAGGGTTCAAAATTAAGGGCCTGAATAATTAGAATAGGGTGTGGGGCCCATTCTACTATAATTATAATAAGGAACCCCCCAAAATAGTATATGTAATTATTTAGGCCCCTACATTAACAGCCAGAGAACTCAGTATGTACGGTTGTTGCAAGTATGGCTGCAAATAGGGGAACGCAATGGGCACTTCCATCATAACCTCAGCCCCGAAACCCTACATCCTAAACATCCCTAAAGCCTGCAAGTCTCCAGTCCCCAGGACACGGGCATCTGCACAGGTCGCGCATGCATGAAATGGATGTATACGGTGTACGGCCGACTTTATTTGTTTAGGGCTTTGGGCCTAAAACTCGCCTTAAGGGGCTGAGGGTTGCATAGTTGCTGGCCGGCACCTCAGTTCGTGCTGAAAAGGGGCCTAACTCAGGCTTTAGGGTTTCGGGCCCAGTGTGTGCAAGCATGCGAGTTCACATGCATGTAAACGACTTAATTCATAGATGCACATGGTTGCAGTTAAGGGGAGGTCTTGTTTGACACTGTTTGTGTATCTGGAGGGACACATGCTGAGATGAGGGGATTACTTAGACAGAGATCGCATGACCATAGAAGCCTTGTTATTCACAGTGAGAAGTCGTACTCATCGTGCGAAAGGCCTAAACCTACCATCGTACAGTCTCCATGGCAACAAGACGTCAGTGCAATGAAAGCCGTAGCGAAGTCAGAAGGTGGGCGAGATCATTGTCGTTCTAGGACCTACCGGACATGTGGGTTGGTGGTGACACGTTGTGGTCGAAGCCGGACGTTCGTATATGGATGTGGCTATGCCAGTTCAGACACAAACCCAGGCAAATGTTCTTCGACATGCGCTTCAATGACTTAGGCCTAAGGGGTCAAGGGACAGGAGAGGGAGAGGGTATCCTTGAATATTCGGGGCCCTTCCTGGAGCATCCTCATCTTCAGGCCCCCACTATTTCGGTGTTGTGAAAAGCCCCATCCTGTCTCAGCAGGAGGAGCAGATCCGCAAAGCTGCGGAGGAGGCAATCGCTGCTGCAGAGGCGCTTAGTTCTGAGTTGCGTCCCCAGCTCCAAAGCCACTGTAGCGGTCCTTACTGTAACGCCGGTTGGGTTATAAGTGGACACACAAGCTGTTTACAAGCTCTATAAATTAAGTTACATTTGGGATATCAAGGGTTATAAGTGTCGTAACTGTCACTGTTGTTATGGGACTTAATTATTGCATACTTACAACTTTTTGCTGGATTGACTTAAGCAAGTCATGGTATACTTATGTTCAGCTTAATGTTTCTATGTTTTCGATGAAGACAATGTCCACTCTGTCCGATCTTGGTCGCGAAAGCATGTTCTTGGCGGCACGATCTTTGATCTCTAGCTAGAAGCTGCTTTTGCTTATTGGGTCTGGGTCACCGATGCTGCCGCAAGCTGTGCGGACAGTCACCCGGCGGCGGGTGGCACACCAATGGCTGCCACCGGAGGAACGGGAACCGGGCTTCGCAAGGGCCAGCCTTTGCTGGCGAATGCTAAGGCGGAGTCTCGCGACGGACAAACTGGTGGCCAGCACCCCGAGCTTTTTCTGGACTCTTTGAGCTTTTGGGCTGTTCGCTCTGCGACCCGCATAGCAGAAACAACCACAACAGATAGACAAAATTATCACATCTGGAACGGCCGTCGAACCAAACCCCAAAACCAGAAAAAAAACCTAAACCCTGAAGTCCCAGCTTTTAAAGCTTGAGCCCTGTTTGCTTGAAGGCTCTCATGTTGATGTTCCCAACCGTCGCCGCAGGAGCGTGGCAGAAGGGCCCGCGAACACCGCGAGGCTCTAGAAGCGGAGTTACGCGCCTCGGTGGACCTTTCTGTTTAGGGTTTAGGGGTTAGGGTTTAGGGGGTTAGGGTTTAGGGTTTCTGTGTGCTCATTAGGGATCCTTTTTCATGTTCGTTTTGTAAACCAATCGGGTAACGATATCCCTGTAATTCGGGGTTGAAGGGCGTACAGCTTGGTGGGTTTCTATGGGGTTTCCGAGGGTATCGGTATATGGGGTTGCAGTTTAGGATTTTATGATGGTTTGTGTCATGATGTAGGGTTTTGGGTCCAAGATTTTTCGGTTTCGGGCTCAACCACAAGCCCGAAGCCCCAAACCCACAAACAAAGAGTAGTGGGAAACCTTGCTGAAGTTTGAACTCTCAGTTGTACCTCTCCAAAGCAACCTGGTTTGTGGGCATCGTTCCTAGCCATGCGAGAGGTGACATGCCCATGCCCGTTGCATCCCAGGAGCTATGCACATGGACATGGCAAAGCTTGAGAAGGCCGCGCTTGGGGCTTTGAGGGTTCGTATAAGGCTTCCAATGGGGTTTGAGGTTGTGAGGTTCTTGAGGGTTTTGGGCCGGACTCCAACCCGAAAAAAAAACTTGTCCCTAAGACGCGTCCGTGGTGTTGTTAATTAGTGTGATTAGCCCTCCAATTTTAGCTAATGATCAGTTGGGATAGCGCCTTGAATTCATATCAAGACAGGGATTGGCCGTTCACCTGAGTTTTTCCGAGTCCGATGGTCCAGAAGCCACCCTGAACCATAACGAGGGTAGTACCTAGACCCTCCATCTACCCTCTATTAGACCCTAAATGCCCTTAATTTGGGACCCTTTACCCCTATTTGAGGGTACTTGGAGGGTCCTGGTATCACTGGCGGTACCGCGACGAGGAAGATATGACTCTCAGGTAGATGCGGGGCTGGGGTTTAGGGTTTAGGGTTTGGGGGTTTAGGGTTTAGGGTTTAGGGGTTTAGGTAGGGTGTTTGTTAGGGTATTGACGAGTGTGTCTTGGGCCAGGCCGCCTGAGGAATTGGCGAGTGTATGTTTTAGGCCCCCTTTCAGGGATATTACTATTGTCGTCAAGGACCACGTCATGTGGTTCCTTGCTTTGGTTTTTGCGCACAGGGACTTGGATAGAATGGGCAGTCGAGGCCGTGATCAGGTCACACACAACACAAGGTCTCCAGCCCAAAATTAAAACTCCATTTGTCTTCAAGCCCTGCAGCCTTATACGTCCTACATTGCCAGAGTTGGGCGCTTGAAGCTCCGAGCAGGAGTATGCCGAGCAGCAGAGGGTCCTCTCGGAAGAGGCATGATGGGCTCGGGGATTTCGAATCTTGGTGTCAGGATGCAGGGATGTCGGATTCAGGGTCGCCGGTGCTGGGGCTGGGGGTTTAGGTTTCATTGCCTAGAAGGAAATATATATATATATATATGTTTCAAATTTTATGGTTCGGGTCTCGATTGAAGGAGCTCTCAGCCAAGGGATGGGGGAGTTCCAACGACGAGCACAGATCCTTTCGCATTACCGCGAATACCATCGGGCATTTACTCACTCTCTGCACAACAATTAGCACATGGTTGGACGGCATTGGGTGGATCGGCAAAGTGAGGTAGGGATTGAACTTGCAAGGAGTGATACGGCGAAGCCTAGACCCCCCCCCCCCAACTCGCTACCACCTTTGTTCGACCTACGTCGGAAACTTTCAAGCTCGAAGTTAGAACCTGAAATCAACCGTATCTCTGCCCCTCATCCCAGTTGAAGATCCCTCCTTAGGCTCTGACGCAGCCCCACTGCCAGGTTCAGGGTTTAGGGTTGAGGTTGGGGGGTTTGAAAACTTGCTTTTTCAGCTACTGTAGGCTCTGCGTTGTTTTTGCTGCTGTGCTGGTCCCTCCCTTTTAACTTCCATCTGGAACGATGTGGTTGACCATGGAATGGGCGTCTGAACCAGAATCCTATTTTAGAATACCTTAGAACTCTCTTCCCTAGAGGTTTTAGATCAAGGATGTCTTTTTGTGGCTCAGGGTTTGTTTTGCGGGTTGGGAGGCTGAAACACTTAACCAGTTTAGGTATTTCGGGCTTGGGTCTATGGGCTTGGGGTTTCGAGGTGGCCGCGGCAGACGTTCGCACAGCGCGGCTGGCCCTCGAGACAGAGGTGGCGATGTTAGAACCTCCCGCCCTAAACCCTAAACCCATTAACCCTAAACCTAAGTCCTAAGCCCCTGAACCCGAACTTCTGAACCTCAACCCTGAATTCTCTTGAAATTCTCAGCCCTACAAAGGTGTAGGGTTGGGGAATTAGGGCTTAGGATTGGCGGTTTAGGGTTTATAGGGTTTAGGATTGGGGGTTTCGGGTTGGGGGTTTAGGGCTTAGGATTGGGTGTTTAGGGTTTAGAGGGTTTAGGGCCAAGACGATGGAGATGTTGCATGCAGTGCCCTGCGTTGTGTTTCCAACGAGTCATACAACCAATTGAAGGTTATCGTCATTAGTGAAATCATTCCGGAGGCATGGTTGGCACGAGTCCGAAGGCTTCTAGCTTAAAGCTGTNNGTGCCTCTTGTTTCTGTCCTGGTTGATCCCCTGGAAAACCAGATGCAGAAAAGGGTTTCGGGCGTGGCTGCATGCGAGACATTCTCTCTGGCATGTTTGAGTGAGTGTTGCAGCCGGTGGGTGACAGTAGTGCTGTAGAGCTGCTTGGTCCTCAGTTCTTTCTTCAGAGCTACCCGGTAGTTGCAATCGGCCTGGATGCAGAGCAGAAAGGGTGGGGGGGGGGGGGGGCTTTCNNAGGGCTTAGAGGGTTTAGGGTCCAGGGCTTCAAGGACCGGGCTGCTGGGACAAGGAGGCCTGTTGCAAAAGGCTTGAAAACAACTCGAAACTCCCTGCCCCCCAACTCTCACACTCTTCAGCCTCCCCAATTCAATATCCCCCCAACACTTTACGCCAGATGCTCAACCCAAGATCCTGAAGACATGGGCCAAAAGAACCTACACCCGGAATCCCGGCGGTTCCGGTTTAGGGCTCCGCTGCACAAAGACTCCCGCTCCATAACGCCCTACTAAACCATGTATACTCTAACCGCCTAAGTCCCTGAACCTCGCTGAAGTTCGAAACCCTATAAGAACACCCATGTAGAACTCTTATGAACGCAGAACGCAACAAAAACGCCGTAAGCTTTCATAGGAACCCCTAGAGACAGGTCCAGGTCTCCGCACTTCGACAGGAAGCCGAGGAAGCCGTGGCCTGCCTGAAAGAAGAATTGAGAGGCTCATAGGGTTTAGGATTTAGGGTGCTTAGGGTTTAGGGGTTAGGATTAATTCGAGGGTGTTAGGGCGTTTGGGGTTTAGAGTCTTAGGCTTGAGGGCATGTCGGTTTGGCGGCTCTTTGTTTTGGGAGTTTTAGCGTCCCCAGCTTAAGGCGTTCGGGGCTGACTAAACTCATATTTCTAACTTGTGGTACTGCCGACTGTTCATGGTCCAAGATGGAAGTGGAGGTGGTCGTCCGGGGTGTGTTGATTCTTGGGTGGTCGGGACCCCTATGAAGGCTGTGCGGATCAGGGATAAACAGCGGCGACTTCGTGTAGCAAGCGTTTTAGTTTGCATGTTTCGCAGCTATGTCTTCTTCTCTCTCCAAGGACAACCGGCGTCGTGTCGGTTTCTGGGGGTCTAGTAAACAGTCTGACACACACGGTAGACTCGATGTCGACAAGACAACGAACCCTGAGCCTTCACTACGGCGCGAGCGCGCAGCTGTCTAAGGTGAAGGCCACCTACGACGCGGTGCAGCAAGAGGGCTGGAGAGTCAAGCGGCTGCAGGATGAGTTTGGTGGACTTGCCGAGGCCGATATCCCGACGTTCAAGGTTTATATCTATAGGAGTTTAATAGGCCCTGCCTGCAGATTGGACGCCGCCCAAAGCTTAAAATCTTTCTATAACTACCTATGAACCTCTGAACCTGAAGTCCAAGATCAAGATTCAGCTTTCAGTGCCCTCCTCAGTACCGCCCCCAAAACTAGTGGTCTTCCCGTACCCCATCATTCCAACACTTTGCAGGCCAGACAAAAAGATTGCACTGCAGATGATGTCTGCAGAACCTGTGCCGCGAACCCTAAAACCAACAAACCCAAGCTTAAGTTTACAATGTTCATATGAAACCGTTGGCAAACAGCTGTGTAATTGAGAGCTACTCCAGCCCCGAAGCCCTTGTCCTAAACCCTAAACCCTAGAACACAAAACCCTAGAATCCACACCCTCAACTCTAAACCTACGCCCCAGCAAGCGCCTTCGCCCGCCCGAAACCCTCCGCCGAGTAGCTAGAGATGCTTCGAAGGCGGTAACTGGTGTGACAGCCTGTGACCGAGATCACCAGCTGCGTTCGGTTCCCAAAATCAAAGCCAGGCCGCACCCCGGCCAGGTTTCGAGTTTACCTTGGCGGTTTTGAGGGAATCACCGAGGTACTTTACGGCATTGTCCCATATTGTCCCTGAAGGACCTGGGTTCTCTGGCGACTAGAAGGTACATTGGCTGATCACTAGCTGCTGGGATTAGCGTTTTGGAAGTTCTCGAGGTTCAGTTCGTGCAAGAGACACGGGTTCAGGCGGTTTCAGGGTTTCGGTATCAGTGGTTTAAGGTGCCCGCAGTCGGTCTCAGCAGTCTGGCTTCTGAGCTCAAGAAACCAGATCCCCTGATTCTGAGACTTGCTCCCTGCAAATTCCTTGCGTTAATATATAATATATAATGTATAGTAATAGTTCCTTCCAAATCAGCACCCCTATGGTTTTCGCCAGCGTCAACCATGAGATCGATCGATACTATAGTAAGCATGATAAGACAGCAACAAGAGCATACCAGAACCGCTGTTAGAAATTATAACACCAAGTAGCTGGCCGCAAAGAGGATAGCACCAACTTCGTAGTCATCCCTTCAACGAAGCTTTGACGCTCCAACAAGGAGGTCAACAACAACCCTTCCACAAGCTTCCTTTGATCCAAGGTTTGATGTCCCTGAGCATCCTTTCCGTGGAGTGGGCAAGTATGGATCCTCGAAGCCTCCACAAAAACCCAAAGGGTTTCTGGAAGAGGTCCGCACCGCAACTGCGGCAAAGCAGAGGTCATCATGAGGGCAGATGTCCAATGTGTCAAAACAGGGTCGCAGATCACCGTGATGCCTTCATGCACATGCGGGTACGCTGCAAAAGTACGGTGGTCATGCAGCACTGCAGATCGGAGGTCGTGCTAGGTGTTAGCACGCCCTGAGACATAACCTCATGGCCCGTTAAGCTTGGACCCGCAGCTCCTTACAAAGTCCCTATAGAAGCCTATGCAACCTATTATTGAGCCTTCGTTAAATCATCAAGACCTGATAGAGCCCTTAGTCAAAGCAACTCTACAACACCCTTCCAAACCGTCAAACCCCAAAGTAACCCCAAAAAACAGTCAAATCCCTTTCCAGCCGTCTCAGCAGCTCCTCGTTTTTGAGGCTGTCAGACTACTTGGAGGAGGCGGGGTGCCTCCAGATCTGCCCCGCTATGACTTGGTTACCCTGGGTATTCGGAAGTGTTGGGTTTTTGGGGATCCTGTTCGGGCTGGGGCTCTAGATATCATGTGCGAAAGCTCAACATCATGCCAGGCTCCAACAATTGGTGATGTCGCTGGTCTAGCTCTCTCGAGCGGTCGTGCCGGTCAGGGATCAAAGCGCAGAGCCCTTTAGGGTACCATGTTATGAATCTGAGTTTAACCTGGGTTCGGACCCAGGTTCTCGAAGTTTGAGCGCCCTCCCGGTCCGCCCCCTCACAGGGTTTCCAAAGCCAGTCCAAGTTGGGCGGGGGAGTAGCCTCGCCGAGTCTTGGGATGTACCGAGGTGTCCTGGTATGTCGTCAGTCAAACCCATCCGAGTCCCTAGTCGAGGCGGTTGGAGCTCATGCCCTGGACATCTTTCGCAAGATGTTGTCGCTCTTGTGTAGTTCGACCATTGTGCCTTGAGTGAGCCAGGTCGTGCCCGTTTGCCGGAAGCGCGGGGACAAGTTCTACATGAAAGGACGCTGCTGTTCCGAACCGAAACCTCCACCATACCCTAAACCTGTAGAGGAAGTCTTTGCAAACTTTCCCCAAATCGGAACAAATTACACCCCTTGAAGCCCTAAACCCTAAATCCTATACCCCTCGAAGCCCTAAACCCAGACGCCGGACAAAGACCCTGGGAAGGAATTCAGGCGCTGGCCTTCGTGCGTGGGGGAGCCCAAGGGGCTCGAAAGCTGGTTTCGGGCTTTTGGTGCTTTCAGGGACTTGAGGGTTTAGGGTTAAGGTGCTTTTTGATTTTTTTTGTGGTTTAGGGTTTAGGATTTTTAGTGTGTTGTTTTTGTTCGTTTTGGGTTTGGTATTGCCGGGTTTGTTGGGGTTTGGGTGTCAGGGTTCAGAGGCTTGGAAATGACTGGTCGGGTCATTGCGACAGTTGTTGGTTCTAAGATCAACGCACAGCAAGAGCAACATCCTAAATGCTAAACCCAAAACACTGCCAGGCTGGAAGCAGTCGCGATTTCGCGAGGCACTGCCGCTGTTTCACGCCCGGCACCAAGGTTTACGGTGTAGTGTTTTGTCGAATGAGTCGGGAATTCAGACTGAGCCAGTGCATAAAGTTTGGGATAAGAAGCACGGGCTCGAACAGGGAGCTTTCCTGGCGCAGGTAGAGTAGCAAACTGGAGTTTAGGGCCAGCTTTTAGCTCAAACCCCAGAGTGAATACATAGAGCATGAAGATCTTACAACTGAGTGGGGTGTTCTGGCATCGCCATGCTGGCGGCACTTGAGCTCCGAGTCTTTGGTCCCTTGCGTTTCTGCCTGGTTTTCCGCCGCGAAAACGTGGTTATCGGACCAGCCTCGAACTTAGGCAGGATGTACTACGGAGGTTCCCTGAACCCTGAAGCCCTACGCGTGGCAGACAGAAAAGAGCCTTTCAACAACAACAACTCTGCAAATTTCAGGGTCTCGGCCGAAACCCTGCTGACGGGTCTTTATTATGAGGAACCCTATAAGGAACAACCGTGCTAATGATACAGGCCCTGTAATGATGTCTAGTTCAAGTTCTCTAAATTAGGGTCCCCTCTTAGGTCCCCAACATATCACGGCACCCTTTTAAAAGGACCCTAAAAGGGGCCTTAATAAACTTGATTTAGATAACTGCTCATACCAAACCCAATCGGGCGCAGAGACCTGTGCTTGCGGCTGAGGAAATGGAGAAGCACTTGGGAAAGAGCTCGGGACCTGGTTGCTGGGGTGTAGAACTTGAGGGTTTAGGGTTTTGGGTAGAGCCCAATGTCAATACCCGTTGAATTAGGAACGTACCTACCTTAAGTTAGAAGGGACCTCGTATTCGTTGATTTAAGCATGAAATGTTTTCGGCTCTCTGGGAGGGCGTAGGGCTGGAGGCTGTAATCTGGGGGCCTTGAACACTTCCCACAGGGTATGGGGCATATTTTAATGTTGCAGTGATTGTGTTGTAGCTACACACGGACCACGCAATGGGGCACTACAAGTCTTACTAGTATCCAACCCTCTATCTCTACAGTAGTGGGGTTTAGGGTAAAATTCCTTGGCACTTCTACGGCCTACATCCCAAGCCCTGATAGCTTACATACGGTCTGCGGGCCTACCGGCCGAACTCTTGGCTCGTGTCGTACTGTACTTCTGACATCAATTCCCGGACTTCAGAACCCTAAACCCTAAACCCTAGCTGACTTGCTGCGTGCACTCTTTGAGTTCAGACCACTTCCCCCCTCTCAAAAAACCCGAAGGCTCCACCTCTTACTAAACCCTAAACCCTAAACCCTAAACCCTAAACCCTAAGTTGAAGGCTCCACCTCCTCCAATAGACACACAGAGGTTCAGAAGAGGACCCAGGGCCCTCCGTGGAAAACTGCCCGGTTCAACTCGCGCCCACCACGCCGAAGCAATCTACGGGCCTGAATTATTTAGGGTTTAGGGTTTAGGGTTTAGGGTTTAGGGTTTGCGGGGATACTCTACCACAACAAAATTCTCCGGAACAAATGGAGAAATATTGGTTATCCTATTATATACCTTGATTCTAAGCTACAGTACTGCCTATTGGCCTATTGGCGCAAACAGTCGGAGCGTTGCATGAATTGTGAGTTTTGGATTCGCTGTGTGCATTTTGGGCACTTATCCTACGCTCAAGCGAAGAATCTCCTTCAAACTATTCAAAGCGCCCTGTAGCCAATGGTTCGGCTTAGAGCTCCAACCGTAAGGGTCCATGTGCCTGAATGGATACTTTGGCCCCAGAGTACCTAGATAGGGACTA